>JAMKCH010022381.1:0-49553 GCA_023653785.1 Ophioderma brevispina | reverse complement strand
CCTGATCCTGTGTCTCTTCAATTACATGTTCATGGTTATGATTAAAGGGGCATTTCGAATCCACAACCTCGACCCGATTCCTTGAAAAAGTTTAGATATTTATACGATATGAACCGTTGGCCTTAGTCATCCATGTGTACCAAATATTATAGCCAATTTGCCGTATCTGTATTTGCAATTTGTATTTTCTGTATTCATTTTTTACAGCACAATAGCATATGGGATCGTGGGAAACTAGCATTTGCTCAAACACAAAACCACACTGGGATCAACTCAAATTTTGTGAATAAGTGTGAATAAAAGGAAGGTGCTGCTGCTCTCTAAATGTAAAACAGTGAAATTAACTCCTAAATTTAAAAGAATGAAAACTCTGTAAACCACTCCAAAACAAAACAATACACTAAAAAAAAACAAAGTACTTAAAAAAAAAAGGGGGAATTTCCACTCAAAAGAGCAAAACAATCACTCCAGAAGAGGGATTCACTTGTTTGAGGATATTAGACAAAGGACAACACTTTTGTGGAGTTAAAACGAAGGACAACACAAAACAAGTGGAAATCCACTCTTTATGGAGTGATTTTCACTCTTGAGTGGAAATTCGCTTCCTTTGTAAGAACAAACAATATTTTGAGTGGTTGGAAGAGTTTCTCACTCTTTGGGGAAGTGCAAATTTTCACTAGTTACATTTAGAGAGTGGAATCGCAAAATGCACCTTTAATGTATATAAGAAATAGTCATGATTCTGAATATTTGGAAAATTTGCGTATGGATGGAAAGCTTAAGTAACGAGTAGATTACATATAATCAAAATAAGTTAAAATTGTCCACCATTGTGAGTATTTGGCCCTTTTCATTTTCCGCCCCATAGGCTTACTCGAAACGATTACGACAAATCCACACGCAGGCAAATGGTGAAGTCAAAGTGTATGACCATCCATAATTTAAGTCGTTGTGACCATCATATGCAGTGTTGCCACTTAATCATAATAAAACACAAACCGAATGAAACAAAATTGTAATTCTGTAACTTATTTCCAAGTGGATTATTACTTTCATGAATCCATCAATTTACAGTGTCAGCAAATAACAATTCGAGTCAACCGAGGTTTTGGTCATAACTTTGACGTCACGAGGAGGCGCAAAATGGGCGCTTTTGATCAATGAAGCCGTGGTGAAAAATCCGCCGTTTTCTAGTAAGGTCAAAAAGCACAAATTAAAAATGCCTCTATTTTGTTAATTTTACATCAACATTGTATTAATTTTTCGGGAATTCGTTGATATGTACAAGTACTTTTAGGAAGCAGTCAAAACTGAGCTGACAAAAATCTTGACCATATTTCCTTTAAGCTTAAAGAGATAATAGGACATCTCCAGCAAAATATGCCCCCCCACATTTTTAAACCATTTTACCATCTTCGTGTAATAATATGCTTTTTTTTATTTTTCTGTCCTGGCATGACAGATAACCAAGTATACTTGTTTATGAGGCAAATCCGGACAGCAGGCAAGTTCAAAAACTTATATTGGTTTTCTTTCTTGGTTCAATAAAACTTCGAAATGTGCTCGGTTGGTATTCTACAACGAAGTGCAAAACAGAGATAGGTATCCTCAGAAAATCTCCTTGTGTCCCTTTGAACAAAGAAGACCGATTTTGATTGAGTCGAAATGTAGGTCACCAATAGATCCATGAAAATGTTTGTAATGTGTTAGAGTTATGGCAACCTTGTGGTTCCTGAGTCAAAATTTTTAATAAACAAGAGGACAAGCAATGGCCCTGTATTTTTTTAAAAGCAGTTTTTTCAAAAAAACAATGCACCTTTTGTGGTTTTTAATGGAACAATCCCAAATTCAAAAAACTAACTCATAACATTGCAATTCATTTCTAAACATGTTAGGAAATTCGGAGAATAGCTTTGTAAGAATATGCTGAGTAGTTTTTCTTCTGCAGTTTTTTGATTATTGCGACTATTGATCTTCAGCTATTACATTTGCTGTACTTAAAGGTGCTTATTCCGATTAATGTCGATCCATCGTGTTGTCTACTAATAAGAGAGCCTGGTAATTGCATACACTCATCGCCAAGATTCATGGAAAAATAAAACTTGTGGGTTTGGTTTGTAGAGTGATAATGCACTTGTATCGCAACTTCCTATTCGTTTTACTGTGCTAACATTAATGGTTAAACCATTAAAAACAGCAGCCTTGCCTCTATCTGAGAAAGAAATTGCTTAAAAGACTGAAAATCTCAGGACGACAATTGGAGAGGATAGGCCTTTAATCAAAGGTGTTGTATCAATTTGCAGGTACATCTGGGGTACAAAACGGATCGGAAATGATATTATGTTGATTTTGCAGTTATTTTGTTTGTATAATTTTTAAAGCACCCTAAACAATCAAATAGGTGTCATTTAAAGGGAAGTAGCAGATTTGGCTCATCCGAAACATCGAAAAATAATCAAAATTCAATTTTTATATTTTTGTTATGGCATGGAATATGCGAACATAACTGCAATTGGTTGGCTTGAATACGTGTATAAAGACAAGGCCGTAGCAGTAATTTTTATCGGATTCTGGTAATTTCTATACGTGACGTATCAAAAAATTCCAACTTGTGAGATCAAACAAAGCCTTTCCGGTGAATATCACAGATTTTCAGCGGTGATATTGTGTACCCTGATCACTTAAGTTTGACCTCAAAACAAAAATTTATTGATCTTTGTATTCTGTACTGGTTTGGAAACCACAATCAGCTGTTTAGTACAATTTTCGCTGTATGTCTATTTAAAGTCTGACTCAAAAATTTCGAAATTCAAATTTTAAATACTTCATTTTTTCACATATTGGTGGTTGTTTCTACATTAAAGCAGTGATATGGTATTGAACGCACTTACCACTCATCTGTAAGTTACAAAAAGCCTTTCCACATTGTTTTCAAATTCTCTGCAATATCGCTGCTAATTCCCTTTAAGGAACTGCTCCTAATTAAACTCCCTGTAAGTGACTAGACGGGAAACTGTTAATTAGTGTAAGGTTGGTGTTTAAGCACCCTGGGTGCTGGTTCATAGTGTTACGAAACTTAGGTTTCTCTGTATACACAAAAATGATGCACCTTTAAAAATGCCTCGTCAAAAAAGATCTTACACTGTTATTAATCAAATTGACTGGAAAACCTGGTAAAATTGGCCAGAATATAGTCATATTTGCCAGACTCGGAGTCACTTTACCGGTTTTGAGTCCAATTTTGACTGAAAACAAGTAGATCCTATTTATCGAACACCTAGTCAAAAGTGACGATTTGCAGTTTTAAGAGCATGTATATGGCACTCTAACTCTCCATAACCTTGTATTGTTCATTAGTAAAAACGGTCAGGATGAAGGAAAAATATGACCCCCCCAGTGTCAATGCTCGGAATGGACAAATGTTTGAAAGTGCTTAATAGGAGCCAAACCAGAATGTGGATGTGTAGACACATTTTGTCAAAAACATATAGACTCACTATCAGCCAGTTGAAAAAGTCTTGGGTCAGTGATTCATTTGAATGAGTAATTAACTCAATGATATACGGAAGTCAGAGGATGGAACTAGTAGCCATTCTAAGGGAATTCACATAGCATTCAGGGAATTACAAGTGGAAAACATGAAAGTACATACCACTGATATGACCCTTGCCCTAGCTCCGCTATCTCACACCAGATGTGTGTGTTACTAAATTTGCCATTTATAATGAACTCTTGGAGGACCACACCTTCTCTTAGTAACTGTCATTGATTGACCATATTAAATTTCTAATTTGTATATTTGTGGTCATTAGGCCTAAACTTAAACACCTTTGTTTTATAAAACACCCTTTAATTCATTAACACCCTTTATCTACAGTAACACATTATTTCAGGTGTTGGTGTAATTGTCTCTTTCATGCATATGTGGCTATTTTAGACCCAATCTGACATATTTTAATGTATTTTGGCCTCATTTGACCTTTTGTGACCTCTAGGTGCCATTCAACTGGACCCGTTTAGGTGGGTCCATATTTCCATTGTTTTCCAAATTAATTCTCTACCTCGTCCCATTGCATATTGTGGCTTATTTTAGACCTTTATTCTGCTCTTTTAATGTATTTTGACCTCATTGCTTTGTGGACCTATAGGTGACATTGAACTTGATCTGTGTAGGTGGTTCCATATCCAATTGTTTCCAAAATTTAATTATCTTACCTATTCCATGCATATGTGGCTTATTTTAGAACCTAGTCTGCATCTTTTAAGGTATTTTTGACCTATTGACCTTTGTGACTCTAGGTGACCCTGAACTTGACTTGTGCAGGTGGTTCATATCCAATTGTTTTCCAAATTTAATTCTCGGACCTCTCGCAAATTTTCCGCTTTTATAACAAAATGCACAAATTGGACCACTATCTGCTTAACTATTGGGATTGAATCAAACCACCCTCTGGGTAGGCCTTCATGATATTTGTGGTCATCAGGTAAGCATCCTTGAATTTTGTGCAGTTGGTACGGCATGTTAATATTTTCTCTTTTTCTTGTATACAGGCTACGAGAAACTCAGAAACCTACAGAAGATGTGAAAGATGACCGTGATAGAGTTGTGTGGTAAAGTTTTACCTTGAGTCAAGGACCCCGAGCATGAAACGTCAAAACAGTGACGATTAAAAGTTGTTCTGTATTTGTGGGCAATTCAGAAGCACATCGTTATGTACTAATTAGGTGAGTGCCCAATGTGTAGAAGTGCGGTATTCAACCTGTTAACTGTTCAGCATAAATAAGTTTTCAAGGTCTCCAGCCAGTGGAGGGATCTATGGGCCAAATGATTGATTGCCATTATTTAACTCAGCGAAATAGCCCCAAACATGAAAAGAAATTGATAGAGCGTGGATTCGAAACTCAGACTCTGATGAAAGTAGAAGAGACATACGAAGACGTCAAAGACAATCCACCCAAGAAAATGCTGTGGGCGGCAGAAAATAACGAGTTGGATATTCGCGCGAGAGTTACTAGAGCAAGATCCCGACTTGGGTTAACAGTGTGGACTGAGGACTTGTACAATCCTTGCACGTTGCTTCGTACAATGGCCACCTGAAAATGGTAGAGAAGTGCTGCTAACTCACAAAGCATCAGTCCATGCAAGAAATGCGATGGCTGGCAGCCGTTGCACAGTGCTTGTAAATGGAACCAGGCTGCCGTAGCATCAGTGCTGTTCAAAACGAAGGCAACATCAACTCTCAGACTAACGGTGGACAAACACCTTTACATTTAGCGGCTTCCAATGGTAAAGCAAAGAACGCTTCAAGACTGTTGTTGATGACAGGTACATAGATCCGGATATAGTGAATGCCGGCTAACGAGGAAAGCATCTGATATAGTGACGCGTTGTTGGCCCGGTTGGGTTATTTGTTTGAAATGGTTGAGAGCATATGGACCAAGTAGCTTTACAGAAACGTGACGGTTCCCATTGACACCCTTTAAGGGCCCTGCAGAGGACTATTTTTTGCTAGGAGATCAAGATTTGGTCAATTTTTCCTTAGTTAAAAACTGTCAAAATCATGCAATTTAGAACCATATTCAGAATTGGCATGAACATGCTTTGACAAACTGGAAGTGAACCATATCTAACAATTTTTCAGGGAAACCAACCCATACTGTATTGGAAAGGCAGATTTTGGGCAAATTTAAGACAAATTTGTCATTTTTTCCCCTAAAAACGTTTAGCTGTTTCAGCAAATTTGGGCTCCAGATTGAAGAAATTGACTTATATGTTATAACTTTTAAAAAAAATATATGGTTTGTCTCAAAGCTGACGCGCGCGCATTTGTAAATTTCGCGGTAAATTCAAAAAAAGTTATGCGGAACTTTTTAAATTTTTTTTTTTCAAAAAAAAATTGTTGAACTTCGATTTTTGTTGAAAACTAAAACACCCGATTTAAGCGATGTGCAGCTCTCGGCATTCAACTGATTCATGCCTGCCAACTAGTACGATTTCGCCGTATTTTGTCCGTTTTCTGAGTCCCTAAAGTGCTAAAAAACATATGAGTACAATTTCTGAATATCTCGATCGACTTTTGAAAAAAAATTAAATAATTTGCCAGAAATGTCCTTAGAATTTGACCAATAAAGTTCTGAAATTTTGTCCATAATAACCCCATCTTTTGAATGTTTTTTCCTTAAAATTGGCCAGAAGCTTCACAAATTGGAAGCAATATCAAGTGATTAAAAAACCCGACTTATATTCCTGACAACTTTCACCGATACCAGCATTTATTTTTATGCTGTTTCCATTGATAGCCCTATTATATATGGCATCAAGTGCCAGTTTATTATTGTGTAAGAGACTGTTTTGTGATTCGTGATCGCGGCAGTATTTTCAACAACACCGGCAGGGTGAAAGGTAATCTCCCAGTTATTGTCAATAGTTTTAGTCTTTAATATTTTTCTCCACTTTCCATATTTAACTCTTTCTGAATTCAAATTTTAGGACATTTCAAGTTTAATCATCAATTTATTTTGTGTTCTCATATTACTGTAGTTGGATTGAAACTTTGGATTGATGACCAGTTAATGAAGAGTTGAATGATAGTCTCCTGAAGTCATCAAAATACATCAGAAGAAAATGCACTCTTATATGATTTTACTCCCAATATAGTTTTTTGTTTCCACTTAAGTAAAATACTGAAAAGATATAATATATAGAAATAAATAATATGTTTTTTTATCATTTTCACATAATTGAACATTTTAACTTACATCGACATATTTAGTTTTGTTGAGGTTTGGTTCCAACATTCACTTAGCTTCAAGTGCCTTCCATTCTGGCAGACTGGCTTATTGATTTTTTTTATTCTCCACTTACATAAAATAACTGAAAGGAAAGCTGGATCACTCTTAGGTGACCACAACTGCCGGAGCTTTGGTTTGTAAGGTTATGTCGTCCACTTATCATATCGTGTGTTTTTGAATAGAAACTTTGTATTTTTTTTTTTTTTTAATATTTCGGTTAATTTAAAAAAAAAAAATATGCGTAAACCGCCTTAGTTTTTAAACACTCATCAGCCTTGACAACTATAATGTTTTGGCCTTAACAGACGCAACCCAGGTTATAACATGGATTGTTTTTTATAAGCAGTGCTTTAGCCTAGTTCTTGAATGGGAGGAAGTTATATGGGGTTAACGGAACTTAAGGACATATGTCATGAAATTCGGAATATTTGAAAATTTTGGTATGGATGAACGCTTAAGGTAACGTAGATTACATATAATCAAAATAATTGAAATTGTCCAATTTTGTTGGTATTTGCCCTGTTAATTTTCCGCCCAATAGCTGACATACTCGAAAACGATTCCGACAAATCCACATCACAGCAATGGGTGACGTCAAAGTGAATTACCATCCCATAATTTAGTCGTGTGACCATCCATATCGCATGGTTGCCACTTTTCCTCCTATACCTGCGATCGATGTGTTTTTATATATCATAAAATTAAACACAACGAAATGAACAAAATTGTTCATTCTTTACCTTATTTTCAAATTTTATTATTACTTTCATTAATCCTCAATATGACAGTGTCATCCATAACAATTCGAGTCAACACTATGTTTTGGTCATCAATTGGACTTCACGAGGAATCAAAATTGGGCGCTTTTTGATCAATGAATCGCCATGGTGAAAAATCCGCCCGTTTTTTCTTTTGTTATTTCAAAAGCACAAAATTAAAATGCTCTATTTTGTGATTTTTACCATCAAATTGTATTATTTTTTCGGGAATTGTGCTGTTGTACATATATTTTAGAATGTAATTCAAACTGAGCTTGAACAAAAATCTTTCCATATTTCCTTTAACACTAAAAACTGATACCACAAAACCGATCAAAATAACTATGTTTAGTTATAAAACAAGCAATAATACCATCTAGGAACTTTCACTATGAGTTACAAATGCTCCATCCACCAAGGACACAGTTCGTGGGTTGTTCTTTGTACATGAACATAACTGACTTTGTGGATCTGGGTGCATATGCTACCCAAAAACCAGGGTGTATTTTTCTGAATACACTGGTGAATGGAAGGTACTGTACTGTGGCAAGGGAACTGTTTATTATTGGACTGTATCATTGTGTGTCTCAATTTAAAAGGTGCTTGTTCCAATTTATGTGCATTGTGTTCTCTAACTTGATATGAGATCCTGGCCTTTCACATACAGACCCCATCAAGTACCGTGGAACAAACTTTCGGTTTTGATGGTAACGCAATAATGCATTGTTGCAAAGCCCTATTCAACGGTGTCTAATATTGATGGTTCACCACTAAAACGGCGGTTTTTTGTTTATATCTTGGGATGAAATGATTTGAGGCTCAAATTTCAGGACGACAATGAAAAATCGGTCCTTTATCTGATATCAAAATCGATACTACTTCCCCCACTTCCGGGTAAATCAGGGGGGTCCCAAAGACGATCGGACCGCGCACTTTAAAGACTCGTTTGAATTGTTTATTACTGCAGCACCAACTAGTTAAGGAAAGTGTACCAGGTTCCGTAAAAATAACATTTGTCACCTTAGCTAACTTGACCTTTTGGGGATGTGGATTTCTGAAAACGGTGATTGCAAAATTTAAAAAGTGTAGCAATTTTCTAAGATTGCCTTTTTGGTCCCCGCCAACTTTTGGTCCCCCGCCAACTTATGTGTCGAATGGGGACTATGAAAATGCTTCCCCTTCCCGTGTGTGTGTGCGTGTGTTGTTGTCCACAGCGATATCTTTGGAACGAAGCAAGTGTGGATGTCCATCTTCGCACATAGATGTGTCTCGAGTACGCGCTGGTTGGGATCCGATGGGTCATGTTGTCATGGGTCAAGTCCACTAAGGTCAAAATTTGTAAAAATATGTTAAAAAATTCTACAACCCTTTTCAACACAATATCTTTTACTCTAATCAAGTCTGGGTGTCCATCTTTGCAAACCAATATGTCCGCTTATTGTAGGGTCGCTGGATGAGTTCGGAGATGGGTCTTGTGCCATGGGTCAAAGGTCAAATGTGTCAAAATTGCTTAAACCTTATCAATTTGTGGTAGGATGATTAAACTTGGTGGGTGATGCTCAACATTCGGGTGTGCTAAAATTTTGAATGTCATTTCAAGGTCATATGGGTCATTCAAGGTCAAATCCCCAAACATGTGGTAGGATGATAAACTTGGTGGGTGCCGTCAATATTCAGTGCCAAATTTTGAATGTCATTTTCAATGGTCGTGCGGGTCCATTCAAGGTCATCACTATGGGCCTTGTTGTATGTCATGACACTGGTGGGTGCAGTAAACTTTTTTTAATGCCAATTTTTTTCAAGGTCATTTCTGGTCTCTGGGGGGTCATCTGATGGTCACTTTACTGCAATTGATTGTATGGTCATGAAATTGGGTGGGCCAAAATTTCCCGTGCTGAAAATTTTGAAGGTCATATCAAGGTCCTGTGAGGTCAATTTCAGGTCAATCCCTAACATATTTGTAGGATGATGAAACTAGGTGGGTGCGGTCAATATTCATTCAGTGCCGATATTTTGAAGGTCATGCGGGGTTTCAAGGTCAAATCACTATGCATTGTTGTATGGTCATGAAACCTCGTGGGTGAAGTCAACATTTTATGCCAATTTTTTTCAAGGTTTTTCTTTCACTGGGGTCATCTATGTGCAATTCACTTAATTGTTGTAGGATGATGAATCTTGATGGGTGTGGTCAAAATGTTCGTGCGAAAATATCTGAAGGTCATATTAGGTCATGTTGGGCCATCCAGGTCAACCAAATACAACTGGTTGGATGGTCATGGAACTGGTGGGAGTAGTCAACATTGATACCATAAATTTTTTTTTTTCCAGGTCATCTGGTGCCATCCAAGGTAATTATCATCACAATCCTCCCTGTGTCTTAAGTTATTTCCTTTTCCTTCCTCCTGTTTAACTACCGCTGCGACATCGGGGGACCGTTGGGTTCGAGAACCGCCTTGTTAAAAATGACAGCCACTTAAAGGCAAAAACCACCTAGGAAGACAATTTGGTCTTTAAATGTTGTTCTTGGTCAAGGATCCACCATAAACTGTTTCCAAACTGTCAGTGTTTTATTGACACAAACTATACATCTCTTTAGGACCAGTTAACATATCCTACGTACGTCACTTCTTTTGTTTGCCTTGCGAATCCATTCCTGCGAAGCGTTATGGTCCCCATAGTATTTAAAACTCTTAACAGATACACTTGTCCAGTGTGTAACAGGCAGGCCGCCTATTTCAAGAACCAGGCCCTAACATGTTTACAACATTGCTGTTAACTGGTCTATTAGGGGAATGATTGTGATGTCAAATTAAAATATTATCTTTGTCAAGGAGTTTCAATTAACTGTCAGATAAATATAAAAGTAATGGAAGTTTTCATATGCTACTATTAGTTCCAATGTGGGAACAAGATTGCTGACGTTACTGCCGATGCATTTACCAAACTTGGAAAAGCATGTTTGTCATCAGCTCACACTCAATTGCTATTGTTAGTGCTAATCCCGGCTTAATCTCTTTGCCCGATCAATTCTTACTACAGCTAAAGTCAACAATGCCCGAATCCCGGTCCCTGAATGCTTTTGACTTGTGTCGCAAAACATGCTGGATACACTGTAAATTCTGTCCGGGATGTGAACCCCTGGTTTTCTTGTTCCAGAAATTGCACGAACTGCCACCACCTCCCCCCTGTAACTCTTCCGTTTTTTAACTGTTTTTTACAGAATTTTACACAGCCAAATTGTTTTCAAACTCATGTAAGTGATTTCAGTAAGGGTCCCTTTTCAATTATGTTTTTTTATGTTTTTTGTTACATACGCCACCAGCGTGGGCGCCTGAAGTAATGGCGGGAACTCCCCATACAAGGATACAGGATATGTCAATTTTTTTTTTCATGCCATTTTTTTTTTTTTTTTTTTTTTTTAATATTTTTCAAAACAATCAAATGATACAGATTTTAGAGGTAAAGTCGGGCTAAGACTGCTGCAAATAATGCTATTGGAAAAATGGACACCCTGATTTTTTCTCAGTTTTAAAAGTTACAGCATTTTTTTCCCTAATCCATCAAAATTAAATGACTGGAAACATACTAAATGGTCAATCCACGAAAATAACACAAAAAATATAATGCAAATGTTGAGTCCATTTATCTGTGTGATTGCTACGGTTTCAATCAATATTGGGGCCATTGTTAATGGGCAAGGCCATGGAACCAATTGTGCGTGTATTTCCCAAATCTTCCCTCAGCGGGTGAATGAACACTCAGACTACTCGTGTATAAACAAAATACAATAAAACTTGATCTCGTAAAAAGCAGAGTATACTATATTTGGGTAATAGTTTTACAACAAATCATTTTTTGGTACCGGGACGAATGTGTTGGACAACCAAATATTTTTTTTTGACACATGGGAAGCCACATATCTTATCTACAGTTTGCCAATGTTCAGTTTGCCATAATCGTCCTGAAACGTCAGGTCCCACGTTTTGTTTTGGGGAACAGTACAGTTGAAATACAGTTTAAAACAACTGTTATCCACACATAATTATTTAATTTTCTGATAAGCTAGGCAAAGAAAAAACTCACAGATTTATTTTTTTGACTCATTAGCACATCAATCTTTTTTTTCCACTCCACGTAAATGGTTTAAATTTAATCTTTCATTCCGGAAAACTTCGCAAAGATTCGGCACTGGCACTTAGCTTGGGAATTACGTGCAAAGAAATCATGACTTTTGCAGGCACAAAGCGTGACCTGCTGTCTGACTGTTAGAGGTAATTTCTAGTCAATTACCACACCTTGGTTTGACAACAGTACAATGGAATACAGGGTTCAGCAACCTTAATTGTTTATAGCCAAGACGTCTGATGCCCAGCATTGTGAAAAATTATTTAAAATATTGCATTTTGATGTATATTTTTCATAGGTAGAATTCCTTTGCAAGAAAAAAAATTGTTTGAAATTTTGAAGCAGAAAATTGGTGTATTCGTGCATAAACACAAATATACAAGCAACCTTGCCTATAGTATGCAGTTGGCTTCATTTATCTACAAAATCATCAATGAGCCATGTTTATTCTTGCTAGTGAGAATAGAAATTAATGTTTACACACTGTAATTGGAACTCATGAGTCAGGACACGATGGCCTTCACCAATTCTATTGAATTGTTTTCTTCCTCAAGTGTATTCCTGGTTCAGCGACTATGAATTTTGTTATTTAATTTGAACCTTATATTACAAGGTGCAGTTGGGCACTTTATTATTAATCTTTTTAAAGCTTCTATTAATAAGAGCAGGTGTGAGATTTTAACCACCACTTATACTCCTGGAGCAAAAGTTTTGACATCCGTTATGGAGTGGAGCTATTCATTATATTAAGTGCTGATTACAATAACAGTATAGATTTATTCTGTAAATGTTATCAAGCATTAGAATTCCAAATCTGGCACACCAATCCTCGCTGGTATTGTGGTTAGGTAGCTGACCTCATGATGATACAGTGGCCTGGGGTTCAAATCTCACTCCTGCTTCTTTTAAAATATATAAATTTTTAATTATTTTTTCAGGTTAGATGAAAAAATTCCAAGTCAAAAATAGATCACAAAAAAGCAATAGCAGCCCTTTTTTTGGTTAGTGAGGGAGACCTACTCCTTGAGCATGGTTGATGGTCAAAAACTACCCCATGCTTAATTAGATACGACTTCCAGTGACTTTTCAGTGTGTTATCAATTGCCTATTTGTGTAACTACCTGTAAAAATTCAAACCCAAAATCTCACTCTGCAAAGGTTATAGGCGCAATGAGAGATTTCATATATCAGGTTTCCCCCCAAGATCAAAAGCCCAGATTTTTGCACTGGTGTAAAGTTTTCCATCAGAGATGTCCCCATCTTAAAGGATTAAGCTGAGAATTATTTCTTTGGGAGAAAATACGAAATTTAGACTGTGTTTTATATAGGAATATAAGCAAATCAAAATCATCTTTTGTTTTAACATTAAAGGTGCAACGAGAGATTTTGAGGCACCCAAATATTGTGTCATAATAGTAATTTCATATAGATTAGGCACTCAATAGATTTCTTACCTTGTATTTGGCATCAGAAATGTCATAAAAGAGAAAAAGAGTGATTTTGATTTGCTTATATTTCAATATAAAACAGGCTGAATTTCGTATTTGCTCCTATACGAAATTCAAAATTTCACAATTGTGGTACAAAAAAACATTTCTCAGCTTAATCCTTTCAGATGGGGATATTTTTGATGGAAAGCTTTACTTCAGGGCAAAAATCAGTACATTTGATATTTTAGGGACACCTGATATGTGAAATCTCTCGTTGCACCTTTAAGATATTTCTAGTCAAATACAACACAAGAACTCCATGGAGTGTCTATAGTCTTGATTTTATTTGTTTCATTTCATGCATATTGTTTTTTTTTTTTTTTTTTTTTTATATTGTTGAGGGTATAGTTTCATTTGGAGGTGATGTGTTGATATAAAAATTTAAAAAGCCGAAGATATAATGGAGTACATACCTTATTGTTCTATTATTGCAGAATAAAGCAAGCTCTGAAATTGGTATAATTAATTTTAAATAAATTTAAATTTTGTGATCACCTTTTTGAGTCAATTACAGTAAATGTTATGTTTGATGATAAAAATAAATAAAAATAAATGCCAGTATTTATATAGCGATTTCTACAATTAAGTCTCAAAGCACTTTACATTTATTCCGCTGTCACTAGGATAAATCACATTTTTCACATATTGAAAATTCGGCAGCCAATTATAACGGCGCACAGTATGACTACCCTAACAGCTCCCCATTTACACCTGGGTAAAGTGAGACAAGCGAGATAAAGTGTCTTGCCCAGGGACACAACACTTTGGCCACGGCGGGGCTCGAACTCACAACCTAACGATCACGAGTCCTGCACTTTTCCACTGGACCACACATACTATGATCATAGTTGCCCTGACAATGTGCAGAAGGTGAAACATTTCCATGTATAAGTGTGTTAACCTCAGACATAGTTTGTACTTTTTTCATTACATCCGTATAATTTATTCTAACCACCATCAGTTTCTGCAGTGATCAATAAGTCATGCTCTCTTATTTATAGCATACACCCGTACAACTAATGTTTCTTTAATGTACATGGACAAATTACTGGTTCACATCAAACAACAGATTTATGAATGGCAATCTTCAGGTGAGGCAATGCAAAAATGTTGGCCTTTGAAATGTTGAAAAAAAACATTGATTTTCCTGGATAAAGCATACCCCTCAGAATGAATAGAATCAAAAACTTTTAATTAAGTGACACAAATAAAAAATCACATTATAATCAAAGAGAATTTAGAAAACGGTTGCCTTCAAGGCTACTGCAAAGACACCAGTCAATAAATAAACCTTGTAAATGGATGTTACATCATATATAGGAAATCACTCACTGCATATGATGCGATATATGGATGCCTTGAAATCTCTCATTGCACCTTTAAATTGATCAATCCACTACTACTCCAGGACCACGTTGAGTTTGTTATCCCATACAACAGCTATTCATTACACTCTCTTATTTTAAATAAATTGATCAAGTTAATCAATTCGTGCAATTTTCACTTGCACCGTGCATTCCTTGCCATTCTTAAATAGACATGAGGAGATTTCCAGAAAGAAGCGCCCCCAATTTTTTTCGAACCTGGGTTTTTTGCATATTTGGAATGCTTTCCAATGTATTAGATAACACCTGAAGTGAATAAGCCGAATACGCTGTCTTTATGTAATAATATGATGATTTAGTACTTTCTGTCGTGCACGACAGAAAGTCAAAGCACGGTGTTCTATGGGGACAATTACGATAGTCAGGCAAGTTCAAACAAGGTTTGCTGTTTTCTTTTGTACTTGTTTGTCCAATAAACCTTCAGAACGTTCTTGGTAGGTGGTCTACAATCGATCCTGTGCAATTTGCGAGAAATTGGTATCCTAAAAAAATCTCCTCCTGTCACTTTAAGTAATCCTAAAGTCATGACAGTAACAGAATAAAGCACAGCGTGTATCAATGAATAGTAGCCCTGGAGTTGTAGTTGTGTACAGAATCTGTGCTATCATCTCACTCCCTGTTTATGGTCTACGTTGTGTCCGTCCATCAGTGAAGATGACCATGACAAGACAAATAAAATAATTCATAGGATAGAAATCCTCAAAAAGAATTGCTGTGTCATGACTTGCACATGGGTTGATTTACAGTGAGGGAAAATTGAGCAGTGTCGACCTCACTCTCTCGTCCAGGCTTACCTGTATCCAGTGACAAGACAAAGTAAAGATGACTGGAGATAATACTGGATGGAGTGGACAACCTAAAGAGACTTTCTGCTGTGTTGTTCCCAATTACTTACTCAGATGGAATAGAGCCTATGAGGATATTTGAAGGAAAGGGTTCACTCGTTGGTCCAGTTGCCACCCATACTGTATCATATGGGGATACACTCAAGCCACCAACCACCAACCGTTGATCATGTCCATGCAGGTTGATGTTGTTGGTATCAGTGTCACTGATCATCTCAGGGCTCAGGAGCCTCTAACCCTACCTAGTCAACTTAGCTGATGACAAACCACTAAAACTTACGCAACTGGAATGCTGAAAAAGGAAAAGAACTAGGAAAGAAGGAGAATGAGCTATGGGAGATAGAGATTGCTCAAATCCTCACTCTGGAATAACACTAGCCAGCCCACCACAACTGTACCATGGTCTACATAAAAGTTAGTGGAAGAACATGGTCGAATTTGCCTCAACTTTTGATTATCTTGGTGTAACTTTTTAAGTTGGTTAATATAAGGGATTCCCCAAAAATAAGTTTCTCCCCCCTTAAAATTTGAGGACATTTCTTTGCATAACCTTACTTAAAACTGGATGTTGAGAAAAATTTAAAAAGTTTTGAAGAGAGGAAACATTTGGCTCTGCCACAAAAGTCATTGCTTTTCAAAAAAAGAACTTTTGGCATAATACACACTCCCTTCAAAAATGATGTCAGAAAAAGTAGCACTTCACAATATTCAAAGGTCTAAAGTCAAGAAATCATTAATTTACAACAACGATTTCATTTCCTTTATATTCATTATTCTCAAACAAGAGAAATATGCAGATAAACAAAGATGAGATTTGTGTAAGCAACACCAGGTGAAATGTGAAGCAGATTGACAAAAAGAGAACGCTAGACTGGCTCAACTTGGTGGATTATCCAGGCGAGCATGAACCACATTCTCAACAATCATCCAATTGGTATTAACAGTTGTGTATAAACACTACAATTAATTTCATTACACGCAGATGGAGGAAACATTGACTGTTGAGTTCTGAGCTAATGACAAAATATTGAAGACGTATTATTTTGATTTGAAATCGCATTGTCAAACATTACCTCTTTCATGAAAGGAGCAATATGCAAAGAAAAATTATTTTGATATTGATTACGGATGATGTAAAGCTGACATCTCATTGTTTGTTTATTTTCCTGCATATTTGTCTATGTCTTGTTTGTTTATTTGTTCTGCCTATTCATCAATTTTTTTAAGCCTTAATAACTTCAGATTTAAATTGATATTTCTTCACTTTAGACCTTTTAATACAGTAACATGCCACTTTTTCTGACATCATTTTTGAAAAAGGATTGTGGTGTTAATGCCAAAGACGTTTTTTTGAAATCCCCAAGCACACCAACGTTTGTGTCAGAGCATATGTTTTCTCTCTTCAAACTTTGGAACTTTGGTTCAACATGCCAGTTCTAAGTGAAGTTATGCAATAATCTCCTTGATTTTAGGGGGAACTTTTCTTACAAAGTGTTATCATTACACTCTTGTATAACTTGATTTTTAAGCTATCTTTAGGCATACGACCCTATTTATAAAGCATTCGAAAATATACACTGGTATAGCCCTGCCATTGTACAATAACCAAGCTTGCTGGTCTTTCATAACGAAATGTAGTCTGACAAAAGATGAACCTTTTAATGTGACAAAGAAGGTGTTAGCAGCAACCCAACTTTCATTTAGTTTAAAAATTAAATGTTTATATACATTGAAAGAGTAAATTGATATTAATATTGTTTGATCAAGTCAGATGTTACAACGCGTCTAGCTCTTCGTAAGTTACAATAAGCCCATCCCCATAGTTTAAAATAGAATTTTTCATCTAGCCAGAATTTAGATCAACTATCATCCCGTGATTATAATAGCACACTTAACAGTAATGGATTCAGTATCATCAAAGCATATCCTTGAAGCGAATTAACTTCCTGAGGGCTACCAGCTGATTTTTTGGTTGTGCATTGGGATATCTGATATATTCATCCAATCAGAGACAGGGTAAGAAAGGCTTAAAGGTTTGTACAGATCATATAGTCTATTTTGATTGCTACTCAGAGTTAATTTCATGTTATATCATGTAATGAGGCATCAGATGCGACCCCAGGGGTTAACAGACCCATAGCCAGCCCAGTCATTCTGATGGCAAGTTCCTGATATGTGAAAAAAATTTCCTGATCGCAGGCAAAATATCCCGATCGCACTTCAAACTGGTAAAAAAATGGCAATACACATCCACAGTTTCTAGGTTGGCAGAGTTCCCTCATACTGCATGGCTGGCTACTTTGTCTCATCGTAAGTTGACAGTGATGTCCCATTCCCCCCAAACCGGTGACCTTTATGTGGAGTTATACAGATTAAACAGTACACTCTAAAACACAAAGGAGTTTACATTTCTATATAAATCTCCTGAGAGTTAAAAAATTGCAATTTTATTAGGCAAAAAATGTTGTTTTCCAGTAGGTATGGCAAAAACCCAAATGCAAAATGATTTGCCCCCAGAAATAGGTCAAATCTAGCCAAACAGTATCAAAACAGTTGCAAACCATATTTATTACAACCAAAAATATCAATTTCTAGTCATATTTTTTTATTAAATTTTCTTTATCTTAGGCATTATTTGTCCACAAAAAAATCAACATTTTTCATTAGTTTCACATAAACGAATAAATGTGGTCCAAATGGCTCCAACATCAAATTGGCGCATGGCCACTGAAACTTTTGTTACAGGAGGGGGCCTTTCTAACATTTTACTGGTTCCTCATAATATTTACTCTTACTCAAGTACCTTGTAGAGAGCTAGGGATTATGTATGGTGGTTCACCTGATACAACTGTAATCCTACTTGAATAAAGAGCTCTGAGAACTACTAAGTCTGCTTGCTAATTACAAGCTGTTTTTAATTCTCCTTTTTTATGACAAAAATGAAAATAAAACAAAAAATAGTCACAGCTTTTGACTTCTAATTTGGATTATTTATTCCCCTAATACATTTTGACAACTTTAATTGCAGACAAATGTGGGTTTTCATAAAAATCTAGTTTTACCGTCTTTCTATGGGGAATACATAAGAGAGGGTGCTATAACACCAACCATTTACCTTTGTCTGTCTAGACTATATTGCAATTTCCAGAAATGGATTTGTCGAATTTTTTTCAGAGGTAATAGCTCTTACATGTCATACTTATATCGTTGTCAAAAGTTATCTTAAATTGCTCACAAATAAAAGAGACAATTGCATGGTTCAACCCTATATTCACGGGATAAGCATGATTTTGCTGATCCGAACATGGAAAAATCAAAAATCCTATTTTGGTATTTTGTTACTGGAACTTACTGGATGTTCTAACTAACATGTACGTGGGTTTGTTGAAATATGTGCTATTAAGACAAGGAGTACTTTTTATCTGATTCTGTAATTTCTATACGTGCTTATAAAAAATCGCTTGAGATCAAAAAACCCTTACTCTGTGAATATCCTATATTTGTAAATTGTAATTAAAAAAAAAAAAAAAAAAAACCATGACCTGTACAGTTTTTGACCTCAAACACAACATATGTGCATTCTTGGTTTATGCTGCACTGGTGTAAACCACAATCGGCTGCTTAGATTTATGAGACACCAATGTATGTCCTCTTTGTCAGACATTGTGGGATAAATTCCTCAAATACTTCCAATTTTTCACAATTTGGTGTTTTCTTCTGTTTCCTACATTAAAGTATTTATATGAATTACATACCTAATCGTGATTTATAAGTAACAAGAAAAATTATTTCCGCATTTTTTTTACTTCTCTCTGTTAGAGACGATTGGTCAACTCTATCACTCTTTCTCCCTTTAACATCTCCCTTTGAACTCTTCTCGAAAGAATTCTCTATCCTCTAAACCCCTTCTCGCTAATTCCTGGATTTGCCACGGCCTCAATGACTTCTAAAGGTATATTTTGTGTTTGTTCAATCCTGTGTAACTTGGTACACACTTACCGGTTCCTAATCCTGTGTAACTTTGGTACACACTTACCCGGTCTAATCCTGTTGTAACTTTGGTACACACTTACCTAACCCGGTCCTAATCCTGTGTAACTTTGGTACACACTTACCCGTTCTAATCCTGTGTAACTTTGGTACACCGTACCCGGTCCGAAAATCCCTGTGTAACTTGGTACACAATTACCCGGTCTATAATGGGCCCGCTAATCCTGTTAACTTTTGTATCCCACTTACCCTGTCTAATCCTGTGTAACTTGGTAACACTACCCCCGGTCTACTCCTGTGTAACTTTGGTACCACACTTACCCGGTCTAATCCTGTGTAACTTGTACACAACTTACCCGGGCCTAATCCTGTGTAACTTGGTAGCACACTTACCCGTCTAATCGCTGTGTGAACCTTTGGTACACACTTACCGGTCAATCCGTGTACTTTGGTACACACTTACCCCTGGTCTAATCCTGTGTAACTTTGGTACACACTTACCCGATCTAATCCTGTTAACTTTGGTACACACTTTTACTCCCCGGTCCTAATCCGGTGTACTTTGGGGTACAGGCACTTTCCCGGTCTAATCCTGTGTAACTTTGGTATCACACTTACCGTCTACTCCGTGTACTTGGTACACACTTACCCGTCCAATCCTTGTACTTTGGTACACACTTACCCGGTCTAATCCTGTGTACCTTTGGTACAACACTTCATCCCTGTCTAATCCTGTGTAACTTTGGTACCCACTTACCCTGTCTATCCTGTTAACTTTGGTACACAACTTACCCGGTCTAATCCTGTGTAACTTTGGTACACCGTACCCGGTCTAATCCTGTGTAACTTTGGTATCCTGGCACTTACCCCGGTCTATCTGTGTAACTTTGGTACACCCTTACCGGTCTAATCCCTTGTAACTCTTTGGTACAAACCACTTAACCCGGTCCAGAATCCTGTGTACTTTGGTACACACTTACCCAGTCTAATGCCCTGTGTAACTTTGGTACACCCTTACCCGGTCTAATCCTGTGTAACTTTGGTACACACTACCCGGTCTAATCCTGTGTCCTTTGGTACACACTTACGCCGTCTAATCCTGTGGAACTTTGGTACACACTTACACCTGTCTTAACAGTAACAAAAGCTGGTGATACCATAATTTGGGAATGTATAATTTTATTTCCTTCACCAGATGTAATAATTATATGAAGCAATAAAAAATCAAGAGGGGAAAAATATGCCAAAGTAAGTTTCTTTGATTTACTTTAATACACTGTTTTTTGAGCAGTTTTGAATGGTTATTGGTTCAATAACCGTGTCTGAAATGAAAAGATGTATTTGAGGTGGATTGTTTATTTTTTCAATGGCATTTCTTATCATATTTGATTGCATTCATACATAATTCATGCTCAATTAAATTTCATCATGTCAGTGAAGTTAACAAGTTATTTCTTGGCTGGAGACACACATGGGCATATTTTTTACTACTCTCCCCACTTCTCTCTTCATGAAATAATTGAGCGGTTAATTGTCTCTGCATATTTTAGCTTCCCACACTGTTAAAAATGGTTCCTATTTTACCAGACTTTGCCTTTTAAATTACGGAAACCCAATTTATTCAATAATCTTCACGCTATTTATTACCTATCCTAACTAAAATTACAATTTGTAAACAGAAAATGTAAATACAACAGTGCTAAAAACTAATAACTACACATTGTGAAAAAAGGTAGTATTTATACGCTGGCAGTTATTATATGTTTTGCGTAATATTACGTTCTTTTGTAACTTACTTGTTTTAAATGTAAGAATAGCGAACTTAACAAAAAATCGTTTAAAACCTAAAACATGTGTTAAATAACGTCCGTAAGTAACGACATTAAAAAATGCAAAATCTTTTTTCCCTATCATTTTTAAAATAGTTTAAAAAACTCTTTTCCTTCCTCCTTTTTGGTATTAAATAAGTATACACACACTATCTTATTACTTATATGCATCTGCTATCAGTAAAGTCGTGTGGTGTAGTGGATAAGGTTAGACTTTAATCTTAAGTCCAAGGTTCGAATCTATGTAGTCGTAAAAGGTACAGTTAAGTTGATTCATATGATGAATTACGTAAATTTGTGACATTAGGAATGTGTACATTACCATTAAAAACAAAGTGTATAACTGGTTTAAATCTTTATTTCTTCACGTTTTCTCGTTGTTTATTGCCTTTTTTTTCTCAAAATTGTTTGCCTGAAATATAACTATTTTACAAACACGTTGTACCGTTAATACAACCGTTTGTATGATGCCATAGCTACAACGTGCACATTTGGTCAGATGATTTGTATAAACGTTTTAATTTTATATTGTTTAAACAAGTCAAAACGAACAATAACGTTGAAGCTGAATTTTTACGGGCCGTTATTTTACGTTCCCTGCAATGGTTTTCGTATTTTTACGGTTCCAGTTATTTTACGTTCTGATGTAGTGAGTCCCATCTGCCAGTCAAATGCTGTTTTTTACAAGTTATTTTAACCATGCAAATCAAAATGAAAACCCACATAAACCATAACTAATAATCGGAGAACATAATTTTCATTTCTAGCTGAAATAAAAATTGTAAGTTGCTCACCAGTATGATTTAAAGGGAAGAACAAGTCCGTCTCTTTTTTTATTATTTATATTCGTAATAGTTTCTCTACCCTACATATGAACTCGTAGGAGTCTTTTTTTGGTAGGAATGGTATCATCATAAGAATGGACGCTTCAAATTCCCAAAAACATATGTCTTTCTCTAACTTTTAAAACACGACTCCGACAAGATTTTCCTTCGAGTTTCCAAATACACTGGAATCCTAACCAGACTAGTATTCTCATTTTTTTATTGAAGGAATTGGTTCTCTGCGTAATATTACCCTTTATCCTTGTTGTTAACAAAATCTTATCTTTGTAACACGTAAAACATATAACCGACGGTTTGCAGTCAACTGTCTTTTAAGTATTGTGGCTTAGTTGTTAAAGCGCCTGTTTAGTAAACAGGAGATCCTCCTCCGGTTCCGAATGCGGGCGTTGGCTTTATCTTTTTCCTTTTTCTTAGCAATTTAAGCATGTTTAACACAGGTGTCTTAGAGATGATTTTCAATCAATTGATTGATCCTTGAAGATATCTGTCTTGAGGAGCTGCCGTTATCTTTGGGGAAAATCGGTGTTAAACTAGTTGTGACGAAATGACAAAATGTAACAAGTTCTGATCACATATCCAAAATCCTTAAAAATCCTCAAAACACAAAATTGGCCCCTGACGCATTTTTCCAAAGTGGAAGCCATCTTAAAGGCAAAAACAACACCTAAGAAAACAGTTTTTTGGGTCTTAACAAGTTTTTTTTGTTCCCTTGGTAAAGGAGTTTTCATTAAAACTATTCCCAAAACTTCAAATATTTGCATTTGCCGAGTATTTTCCAAGATGGCTGACACCTTATTGACACAAACCTGACAATCGTTTATAATATAGCCTAGGGAGTTGAATGTGTGTCAATTCAAGACTGTCAGGTCAAGGAGTGAAATAAAATCATTTCAACATTTTCAAAACTGTCATATTAATATAAAATCAAAGGAAGTTTCCATACGCCACTCATTTTCTAGATGGTCGACATATAAACGCAAAAATCCTTTATACCTCATACAATACAGCACCTAGGATGACGATTTTGGTGTGACAAAGTGTATGTTTTAGGTCAATAATTTCAACAGCAATATCTCAAAACTGTCATGTGAGTTGTTAGTCTTGGTATTCAGAATCACACCATGCGACACCAAAAATGTGACACCCTGACCACTCTGTATGTATTAATCCCAAACATATATCTGGAAGTGCATGGGGATTTTGATGTTTATGCCTACTATTTTAATAGAAACATATTTGTGTCTTATTTGTTTTCTTTCAAATATGTCAAAGAGTAAAATGGCCGCGAATTTCACAAACACCTTAATGACCAGGTCACGTGTAGCACCTGTTTGGTATTCAATATTTTGGGTTTCTTTTCATATGGACCCCTAAAGCGCAGTTAGGAAGTTCCATGGAGCGTTACTGAGTATTTTGAGTTGGTATTAATTATCAAGCATCTCGGTTAATGTATTTTATCACTTTGGCCACATTCAGCCTGACATTGCAGTAACTTACACTCTTGGGTACTTGTATTAACAATATTGGGCTATCTTGAAAACATGTGACATATTGAAATAACAATCACTTTGTATTCATTTTACAGTTTTTTGAAAATAATTTTAAATCAAACTCCTTGACCCAGAAAACACTTAATTTAATAACCAAAATCATCTTCATGGTCTAAAGAAATATAACGGTTTTCTTAGATGAGATGTCGGCCGCATCTTGAAAAATACCCTCATTGTATATAAATTTGTCATGACTCAGCAAATTCTATAAGTCAATTGTATATTTAACCCTTAACCCAGACAACATACATATTTTGCCACTATTCATCTAAGTAAAAAAATCGCTAATGGGCCTTTAAAATAGGCCGGCACCTTTTTGGGAAAATGTTGTTATCGCGAATTTTGTCCATCACTTTTAAAGGGATTATCACGATTTGCTAATCCTAAAACATCGAAAAAATCTCAAAATTCTCTATTTTGTATTTTTGTTTGTTACTGGCATGGATATTCAAACATATCCTGCAAGTGGTTGGCTTTGTAGATCCGTGTATTAAAGACAGACAGTACTTTTTTATCTGATTCTTTTAATTTTATACGTTCGTATCAAATTCCGACTTTAGATCAAAAAAGCCTTTCTCGGTGAACATCCCAGTATCACCAGATTTAAGCGTGATATTGTGCACCCTGAACAAATACGTTTGACCTCAACCAGACAAACATTATTGATCTTGTTTTAATTCTGTTGCTCGTGTAAACCACACTCATCTGTTTTTTCTGATAGAGTTTGAGATGTCATCGCTGTATGTCTATTTGCAATAGACGGTGTGACAAATTTCCATTTCCCTCAAATACTTAATTTTTTTCAACTATTGGGGGGTTTTAGTTCTACATTAAAGCAGTTATATGGAATTGTACACACTTATCCCTCATTTACAAGTTAAAACAAATTCCATTTCCAAATTTTTCGAATTTTCTCGGTCAATATCGCTGGTAATGTATCCCTTTCTTTTGCATCACGGTATTTTGGTGAACTACACTACCCATTATCGATTTTAGTTGTGATTGCAAATGTTATATCAGGTGTAGAAGTACCAATTGTCAGGCGTACTCATAGTCCGGGAACCATGGAACAATAGGAGGGCAATCTATTCATTAGTTTCACGCAACATTAGTTAACGCTTTATTCCGTAAATCGTCTATGGAGCCCCGGACTAGGGCTCCCCACCGGACTCTATCTGCTTTCACACAATTCCACAATACACCGGCCCTGGTTGTTAGAAATCTAAGAGGCCCTTTTTCACCTCATGCTGCAACGCCACTATTAGCAAGTGATTTGAATATGCGGCCCAGACGTTCGCTGCCTGTCCAACAACATCACGCTCAACATTAACCTACTTTATATAACGACAGGTTTCCCGTTTAGCACATATCTATATGTCCCCAGTGGCGCAATCTGGTTTAGTAGATCGCTGTACTTATAAACAGTAACGCGACCTCTTAAATCTGAGCAATATAGAACATACTTGTTAGAATGCGGAGTTGCGAAGTTCGAGCCTTGCTGGGAATCACTTTTTTTATTAGTTAATATTCGTAATAAGCTTTCTCTATTCTACTTATGACTCGTCTGAGTCTTTTTGGAGAGAGAATGGTATCAGACATATGAATGGACCTTCAAATTTCTCAACAAACATCTTCCTTTTTAAGAATTTGCCGTCACGACGGCCCTCCCGTGGCTGTAGTTATGGCTTAACAAAAACAAACCGCCTGTCTAGTAAACAGGAGATCCCCTGTTCGAATCCGGGCGGTGCTTTTCCTATTTCTTGCAATTATTAAGGTGTTAACACAAGGTGTCTTACAGATATTTCAAATCATTGCATTTGAGTCCCCTGAAGATATCCTGTCTTTGAGTAGCTACCGTTATCTTTAGGGAAAATCGATGTTAAACTATACAGTTTTGACGAAATGAACAACATATCCAAAATCCTTACAAAAAATCCTCAAAAGCACCAAAATTGGCCCCTGACGCTTGTTACCATACACCAAACAACAACAACATACAATCGTTTCTCTTGAGGCAGTGATAATTCACATAAGATTTGAATGCGCCCACAGAAGTTCTCGGGGGGTCAAAACATCACGCGCAACACTACTTTAAACAGGTTTCCCGTTCAGCACATTATGTCCCCAGTGGCGCAATCGGTTTAGAGTGGGGGGGGGGCCGTGGGTGAGGTCGCTGCAAGAACTTATAAAAGTACCGACCTCTTAAAATCTGAGCACATATATAAAAACTACTGTTTAGAAATGCGGAGTTTGCGAGTTCGAGGCTCGCCTGGGCGGAATCACTTGTTTTATTATTTATCTTGTAACAGCTTCTTTATTCTACTTATGGACTCGTATATGGAGTCTTTTTGGGGAGGGACCAATGGATCAGAAATAATGAATGGCCTTCAAATTATCTCAAAACATCTATACGTTGATCGTGAACGCGAAGGGCTTGTTGGTGTTAAAGAGCCGGTCTAGTAAACAGGAGATCCCCAGGAGAATCAGGCGGGTGGCCTTTCCTATTCTTGCAATGTTAAGGATGTTTAACACAAGGTGTCTGAGATGATTTCAATCAATTGCATTGATCCCGTGAAGATATCTGTCTTGAGGAGCTACCGTTATGTTGGGGAAAAATCATGTTTAAACTAGTTTTGACGAAATGAGAAAATGCATTATGATCAAACATATCCAAAATTCTTTTAAAATCTCAAAAAAGCACCAAATTCGAATCCGGGCGGGTGCCCTTTCCTATTTCTTGCAATTTTAAGGTGTTAACACAATGTGTCTTAGCGATGATTTCAAGTTTCAATTGCTTGATCCCTTGAAGCATGGTCTTGAGGAGCTCGTTATCTTTGGGGGAAATCGATGTTAAACAGTTTTGACGAACGAAATGGAAAAAAATGCATTATGATCAACAATCCAAAATCCTAAAAAATCCTAAAAAAGAGAATGGCCCCGACGCTTTTTACATGTTTCTTGGACAGTGATGACTTCACGAATAATTTGATGCGCCCCAGAAGTTCTCTGTCAAAAACATCCCGCTCCTCAACACTAATTATACAGGTTCCCGGTCAGCAAAATATGTCCCAGTTGGCGCAATCGTTTTAGCGCGCTTGATACTTAAACAGTACGACCTCTTAAAATCTGAGCAAAAATCAATATGTTAGAATAGCGGAAGGGGGACCGGTGCGAGGTTCGAGCTTGCCTGGGGAATCACTGTTTTTATTATTTATATTGTAACAGCTTCTTTGTTCTACTTATTGACTCGTATGGAGTCATTTTGGGAGGGAATGGTATCATAATAATGAATGAGACTTCAAATTATCTCAAAACATCTTCAATGAGTGGGCGGCGCCGTGGCTTAGGTGGTTAAAGCGCAATGTCTAGTAATATCAGAGATCCCGGTTGAATCGAGGCGGTGCCTTTCTATTCTTGCAATTTTAACGGGTGTTTAACACAAGGTTGTCTTAGAGATGATTTGCATCCAATTGCATTGATCCCTAGAAGATATCTGTCTTGAGCTACCGTATCTTGGGGGGACAATCGATGTTAAAACTAGTTTTGACGAAAGAAAAAAGCATTATGATCAACATTCCATAATCCTTAAATAATCCTAAAGCCACCAGAATTGGCCCCTGACGCTTTTACATCGTTTTTGGACAGTGCTGATTCACGAATAATTGAATGAGCCCCAGAAGTCTTGTCAAAAATATATCACGCTCACACTTATTTCTACAGGTTTTCCGTTTAGGCACCAATATGGTACCCCAGTGGCCCGGCAATGGTTAGCGCAGCGTGACTTACTAAAAGTACGACCTCTTAAAATCTGAGCAAATAGACTAACATTGTTAGAACTGCGGGAGGAGAGGTTGCGGTTCGAGCATCGCTCTGGGACTCATGCTGTTATTATTTATATACGTCATAACAGCTTTTTTATTCTACTTATGGACTCATATCGGATATTTTGGGCGGGATAATGGTATCATAAATAAGAATGGAACTTCCAAAATTATCTCAAAAACATCTTGAAAGTATTGACTCCCAAAACGGCGCCGGCTAGTGGTTAAGGACTGTCTAGTAAAACCGGAGATCCGGGGTTCAAATCGGCAGTGCCTTTCCTATTCTCTTGCATTTAAGGTTTGTTTAACAAAAGGGTCAAGATGATTTTCAATCAATTGCATTGGTCCCTTGAAGATATCTGTCTTGAGGATCTACCGTTATCTTGGGAAAAAACGATGTTAAACTAGTTTTGCCGAAAAATTTAAGACAAATGATATTGAAAACATTCCAAAATCCTTAAACAATCCTCAAAGCACCAAAATTGGCCCCTGACGCTTTTTACATCGTTTTTGGAATAGTGAT
The DNA here is from genome assembly GCA_023653785.1 of Ophioderma brevispina. NCBI lineage: Eukaryota > Metazoa > Echinodermata > Ophiuroidea > Amphilepidida > Ophiodermatidae > Ophioderma > Ophioderma brevispina. Next base: position 21,600 of record JAMKCH010022381.1, on the reverse strand, counting down.
GACTTCAATAATGATTTGAATGCGCCCAGAAGTTCTCGGTCAAAACATCCGCTTACACTACTTGTTACATGGTTTCCCGTTTAGCACTATCTACATGTGTAACCAGTGGGCGCAGTCGGTTTTTAGAGCCTGTACTTATAAACAGTACCGACCTCTTAAAATTTGAGCAAATATCTAAACTATGTTTAGTAAGCGGAGGTGCCGAGTTCGCGCCTCGCATGGGGAATCACTGTTTTTATTATTTATATTCCGTAACAGCTCTCTTATTCTACTTATGGACTCGTATGGAGTCTTTTTGGGGAGGGAATGGTATCATAAATATGATGGACCTTACAAATTATCTCAAAAAAACATCTTAAGTAGGAGTGAACGGCGCCGTGGTTAGTGGTTTTAAAGAGATTTGTATAGGAAACAGGAGTCCCCGGTTCGAATCCGGGCGGTTGCCTTTCCTATTTCTTGCAAATTTTAGGCGTTTAACACAAGTGTCTTAGAGATGATTTTCAACAATTGCCTTGAATCCCGTGAAGATATCTGTCTTGAGGAGCTACCGTTATCTTTGGGGGGGAAGGAAGGAAATCGATGGTAAACTAGTGTTTGACGGAAATGAACAAAATGCATTATTGATCAACATCTCCAAAATCCTTAAAAAATCCTCAAAAAAAGCACCAGAGTTGGCCCCTGACGCTTTTAAATCGTTTTGCGACAGTGATGACTGTCACGATATTTGAATGCGCCCCAGAAGTCGCTGTCACCAACTCACGCTCACCTACTTTACAGGTTTCCGTTTTAGTAAATAAGTCCCAGTGGCGCAATCGGTTTTAGCGCGCTGTACTTATAAACAGTAACTGACCTCTTAAAATTGAGCAAACCATATAACTACTGTTCGAAAGCGGGGGTTGCGAGTTCGAGCTCGCTGCGGGAAACACTGTTTTTCTTATTTATATTGTAACAGCTCTTGTATACTTATGGACTCGTATTATGGAGTCATTTTGGGGGGAATGGTATCATAAATATGAATGAATGACCTTCAAATGATCTTCACAACATTTTACGTAGTGGAAGTCAGGCGCCTTGGCTTAGTTGGTTAAAGCGCCTGTCTAGTAAACAGGAGTCCCCCGGTTCGACTCGGGCGGTTTTGCCTTTCCTCTTTCTTGCACTTAATGGTGTTTAACACAAGGTGTCTCTTAGAGATGATTTGAATTCAACTCAATTGCATTGATCCTTGAAGATATCTGTCTTGAGGAGTTACCGTTACTTTGGGGAAAATCCCGATGTAAAACTAGTTGTGACGAACGAAATTGTGTGAACAAATGCATTATTGATTCAACATATCCTCAAAAGCACCAAAATTGGCCATAACGCGTTACATCGTTTTTGGACAGTGATGACTTCACGAATGATTTGAATGCGCCCCAGAAGTTCTCTGTCAAAAAAACATCACGCTCAAACGAGGTTAAAACTATAGCTTTGACGAAATCAACAAAATGCATCTTGAACCAACAAATCCAAAATCACGAAGATTTGAATGAGCCCCCCAGAAGTTCTCGGTCAAAAAAATCACGCTCAAAATCGATATTAAATAGTTTTGACGAAATGCGTCCCACGAAGTTCTCTGTCAAAAACATCATGCTCAACACTACTTGAACGGATTTCCCGTTTAGAACATTATGTCCCAGGGCGCAATCGGTTAGCGCCCTTGTATTATAAACAGTATCGACTCTTAAAAAATCTGAGCAAGTATATAACTTGGTTAGAAATGACGGATGGTTTGCGCGTTCAAGGCTCGCATGGGGAATCACGGTTTTTATTATTTTATTAGCTAACACAGCTTCTTCTACCCTCCATATGAACTCGTATATGGAGTCTTTTTGGAGGGAGGGAGAATTGGTATCATTAAATATGACTGGACCTTCCCAAATTTCTCAAAAACAGTGTCTTTAAGTATGTACGTCAACGGCGCCGTGGCTTGGCTTAGTTGGTTAAAGAGCCTGTCTAGTAACAGGGAGATCCCGGTTCGAATCCGGGCGGTGCATTTCTATTTCTTGCAATTTTAGGGTTTAAACACCAAGGTGTTCTTACGAGATGATTTCAATCAATTGCCTTGATCCCTTGAAGATATCTGCCTTGAGGAGCTACCGTTATCTTTGGGGGAAATCGATGTTAAACTAGTTTTGACGAAGGAACAAAAATGCATTATGTATCAAACATATCCAAAATCCTTAAAAATCCTCAAAAGCACCAGAATTGGCCCCTGACGCTTTTAAATCGTTTCTTGGACAGTTGATGACTTTACGAATGATTTGAATGCGGCTCAGAAGTTCTCCGTCAAAGAACATCACGCTCAACACTGCTTTATACAGGTTTTTAATACTTTTATTACAGTTTACTTTATAATACGCTTTTTGCATCGTTTTCTTCGACGGTGGGGGACTTCTACGATGGTCTTGGTGCGCCCCTCGAGTTTTGTTCTGACATATAAAACACGATCAAATTTATATAATAGTGATGGCTGAGGTTGCTAACAGAACATATATCCTCCTGATACATTCATGTTCATTGATTGGTTAAAAGTGCGTCACATGACCACAAATAGTTTAACTATTTGCGAGAAAGAGGGTGAAAGAGAAGATCACAGGGAAATTAGACGCCTATTTTCCCTAGGGAAATAGGCGCCTATTCCCTCTAGCCTCATACCCGTGTTTATCAGGTACTTATCGGTTCTTTAGATGTGGTCCAGATACGACTAGCTAAGACTGTTGACGTTATGCATGAGACTCGGAGTGCACTTGTATTTCTCAACGTTATGTGTACGTTCGTATTAGTTATTGCTCTAAAAGGAACTTTGACGCAGTGTTGAGGCTATTTCGTCGACGCCGTAGCAACAAACATGGCTGCGCCCAGTTGCAAAAACACCGGTGGGAAAACGTTCTGGGAAGGATAGTTGAAAAATCAAACCAAAAATAATTACGTAGTTCGTCAGTGTTCGAGGGTTGTGTAAATAGACCCGGTGATCCCGCGGTTGATTTTTATTTTAATGCCATGGAATGGACACGCTGATATGTCTAAGCTATCACTGTCATGACTGTTCACGGAAACAGAAAGGTGGGCTAACATTGCTATATGCAGTAAATTCCGGGAGGCAATTCGGTACCGACTTCAGCGCGAAACGAAAAAGGTGTTGATTATCGTAAGTGGGGCGGACTTTCCTCACCTAAAAGGCAGTGAATGTTCAAGCTCTTGCCTAGCTTGGCCTAGCCCTAGGCTAGCCTCGCCTACAGAGTACAGACGACAGTACAGCCTTACAGGCCAAGGGACTATTTTTGTTAAGTAGGCCTCCAGGCTCAGTTTCACTTTTAACAACAAAAAATTTTTTGTTTTTTTGTTAAGTTTTTTGAAAAACAAATATTAATGATCTTATGCGGGATCTTTGTGGAATCTATGGTCCCCTCGGTGCACTGGAGGGCGTGGGGTACTGTTAGCCCTCGACCTTCGTCTCGGGAAATAGTAGGCCCACTGTTTTTTGACATGAGATAACTGCCAACATTTTATCAAAAATTAAATATTTGTATATATAATACGGCACGAGCTAGATCAAATATCAGGCGAGTCGAGACGCGCCTGATTTTCCCTGGAGAGGGCGATTATTTTCTGTTATCAACCGAACAAGTCATCAATATTATTATATTTGTCAGAGGAAAAAATAGTTTTCAATGGCTTCAAAACAATTAACAAGAGTTATTTTGCTTGAGCAGTTTGCCCCAAATATTTGGCGTCATGTGAGGCCATTCTTCGGTCAGTTGTGACCTAAAAGATGGGAAATTTTGATTTTCAACCCAATGCTCTTTCGTCAATATAACCAATATGTTATTACTTTTTGGATTAATGAAAAACCTTTGAGAACCAAACTAAGCCAAAAATGTGTTTCCACTTTCACCGATTGATTATTTGTCATGCGGGGCAATACGTATGTCAGTTTGTGACATCTAACAAATATGTATGATTCTTATTCGGGATCTTTGGTGGAATCATATAGGTCCCCTCGGTGAACTGGAAGGGGTCTGGGGTACTAGTTTTCCTCGACCTTCGGTCTTGTGGAAAATAGACCCCACGCCCTTTTTAAAGAAGGCTTTTTTTAGAATTCAAACTTCAACTGTATAATTCTGTGAATATTAAGTACTAACATTCTTATATTTATGTCAGAAAGACATTGGTATGTGTCATTACATCAATGTTGGTAATTAAAAGTAACAAGCAACTTACTGGTAATTAACAAAATTTATATCACTAACGTACGTCACGTGTGTGACATGGTGGTTACGATGTGTGAAAAAACATCTCCATTGACTTCTAAATTAATAGCACAAAATTGATTGAACATGATTAATGTGCACACCCAAATGAAGTGTTAATAAAATCTGTGTATGTACATATTTTAAACTATTTCAAACTACTTTCATTACAATTTCATAGTAATAACTTGCCAAGGAGCAATGTATCCTAGTATGCAGTTCCTGTGTGAAATAGTGCAAAGTTGCTAAATTGGCAACTTCACCCCAAAACTTTCAAAAGACCACATGGAAATTTAAGTTAAACCAGTCTTTATTAAAATTAAGTGTTGTTTTCTTGTTTAAACTGATCATATTTCATATTTTTAACTGATAATAAAGTTTTAACACTGCTACCTTATTCAATATGACCAGGAATTTAGGTCCTTCAATACTAAAATGTTGATGTGGTCACGGTGTGACAGAATTAGCACATCAATAACTTTGAAAGAGGAAAGATCTAAAACCATTATTTTGTATAACAGGAGGTACATATATAAACGGTTTTTGACAGTGAAAATTGAACATTACTGGGAACAGTGGTTTTCTAGTAGTATTAGTAATAAAACTTCTTTGTATTTTGGGGGAGTCACGTGTGTGGACATACCAAAGTCAATAAAATTTCTGTTAAGTATGTCTATTTGCTATAAATTTGTATTTTTCAAACAAAATTTAAATAAAAATTGAAAGTCCATGCAATACTTTAGGCAGTATTACACAAAAACAATGAAAAGCTATTTAATATACCGGCGTTCATTCAACTATCTCTCTTTTACTTGGTTGACTGGCCGTGGCTTAGTGGTTTGAAGCGTAAGGTGTAACAGGAGATCTACGGTTCGAATCCGGGCGGTGCCCTTTTTTGCTTTTCTGCATTTTAAGGTTGTTTAAACACAGGTGTTGTTTGAGGTGGGGTGATTTCATCAATTCAAAGATCCCTTGAAGATATATCTGTCTTGCCGTTTGGCGAATGCGCAAAATGCTCTCATAGATCAAATATCCACAATCCGTAAAAATCCTCAAAAGCACCAAAATGGGACCCCTTACACTTATCGTTGATGTGTTTACTCGATTCGCGCTGATTATAGGAGCTTGGGAAAGGTTTGTTTTTTTTGCAAATTAATTATCCATTTAGGTATAAAGGGAAGAAACATTTTAATCATCCAGAAGTCGCTCGACTTTCGGTTTAGCGGTCATCTGTCGGGATGGCAAAGTCTTCCAAAATTCCTGAATACTTGTTAAATCTAAAGAACGACATGCATGTTGGTATATGTATGATTAAAAAGTAAAGATGGGTCACACTTTGCAGAGCACAAGTACTGGAGGTCGGGTATAGTAATTGATCTGAGATGACGAAGACTACGGAACCAATCTCTGCAAAACACCTTTTGTTATCAGGTTAGCCTATGGTGAGGTGAAAGACCCTTAGAAAGTGATTGGAAAAGAACAGGCCAAGCAGTAACAAAAATTTACTGGTTACTGTTATTTTTCTAACTTGACCTTTTTACATTTTTAATACAATTTGATTATAAAATCATCATATTTCACTTCACTGTTAAAGCGGTGGTGTTTAGGAATACTTTGGAATTAAACGTTTTTACGGTCCTCACTGCGGAAAAAGTGTTTAAAGTGTTAAGAATTGTGGATTGCAAGTGTTTAAGAATATGGCATTAGAATTATGGAATTAAAAATGATATTTAGAATTAAACATGGAAAAATATTAAATTCTTCTTAAACGACATTTTTACAGTATGGTACAATGGCAACGCCACAACACTTACCTTTAAGTCCTCTGATTCGCTTGCGATTCCTGCTACATAAATCCTCGGCCACAGTTTGTCAATTTCTATGGTCACAATGTTGTTTTAAGCCAGGAGCTTTGTTCAATGTTCCACTATTATGTCGATAGATCTCCTCCATCGGATTATCTGTTATATTTTCCAAGTGCTTCTTCAAACACACGTTTTGAATGTTTGAATTTAAAGTGTTGGGTAGGTATATGTGTGTGTGGGGGGGGGGGGGATGTGTTGTTGGGTGTGTCGGTGTGTGTGGTGGGATGTATTTAGCAGTATAGTCTTGAAAGGGGGTTGTTGTTTGGATTTGAAGTTTGGTGTAGGCCACGGGTTTTTAATTTCAAATATTTATCCAACGGATGCTTCAACTATTAAGAAATACGTGGGGACTATCTAGAGTGGAAATTGACTACCTCGTATTAGTCGTATAGTTTAGGAAGTATGAAAGCGATTCTGGGGCCCCGTATCCCTGGGCGGACACCCCAAAAACCATTGTTACTCATATTCAGGAATTCAATAGACACCTACCTTATTACCTGGAATAGGGGAGAAGGACCTACAACGCGGACAAAGCAAGGAGTAGCCATCTTTAACAAGTACCGTTCCATCCCAACCTTGATCAGCGTTGTATGGTTAAATAAGCTTCGAGTTCTTATCTTCTATGTTTTGCTTATCCTTCAATAACCTTCTCTGGCTTTCGCAGAGTCATATCTTTGTATAACTGATTTCATAAAGCCACTTGGTTTGCTACAGAAACTGTCTTCTTGGCTTTTCATCTTTCTGTTCTTTGTAGGCGGCTCTCGATTTGCCTCTGTTCTCTATTTATCCACAATTTTTGGGCAGCCTTTTAAGCGTGAAATGCTTGCAAGACTTCATCACGGCCATTACTAGGGTCTCCTTCTGAGGCTTTGTCTTTCCAGTTGTTTCTCTTTTAGTTCTCATCACCGAGTTTTCGTCAAGTCTCTTTAAACGTTGTCCAATCGTCCGGCACCAGCAGCGATTATCTAACAACCTTTAGTTGCCCCTTCTTCAATAAATTGCTGTCTGCTTTCAGGCGTCTACCAAGTTCCACACACTTGTGTTTGGCACACTTGATGGTTTCTTCACTTTAAAGTTTTGCCGGTACAGTGTCAAATCAGAGGGCGTGTGGCTGGTGATACTTTACACACCACAGAACGGAAATTTTTAGGATAACCAACCACAGTATACCACTTCATTATTTATTATGATGTGTTTTATTTGCCACGCATTTTATAGTGTTGATTCTAACTTCTTTATCTAAAAGTAATTTGATAATGATTAAATCTCAAATCGAGGTTCACGGGGGACCTTGAACATGTGCAGTTTAGTGTTCCACTGTAAAAGGGCCTCAGACCTTTTGCCCTACCAAGCAATCATTGTGACATGAATCCATTCATAAGGTTGACGATTGTCGTAATGAGTCCCATCACAGGGGACCATCCAATCATGATCACTGACATGCTATGGGCCGAAGTGTTGCATGAACATTGGCGAGTAGGCCGGTTTTTACACATGTTGGAGACCTTGGTAGAAATGGTCGTTTCGGATCTTTTTCAAGCACCGTATGTCAACCAAATTACATCACCAGTAGAGAATAAGATATCGGGTGGTCAGCTTCTACGAAGAAGAGTATAGGTCTAACGTTTGTCCAGGCGCCCTCTTGAATGCCCAGCAATCACTGGTGATTTTTTGCCCTAAGGAGTGGAGCATATACCCTACCAAATACCAAAATACCGCTCTTTATAAATTAACTTTCGGATTTTTCGGAAAGTTCTATCATATAAATTTCAATATGTTATGATGTGAGAATAGATTCTACAATTAGCGCTTCTACCAAGAAAATCCCGTGAGCACTTTTCTCGCAAGACGTGATTTTTTTGATGTCCTCATGCGTTTACTAAGCACAGAGTACGCCGACAGGTCATGGCCTATTGAAGCCTGTGTGCCAGTGATAGGGAAATACGGACAGTAGTCACTGCAGATGAACCTTTTCTAACTTCGTATCTACGTCTAATCTAAAACACAAGGCATGTAACCGATTGGCAGAAAGCGTTTGTTTTGGATACTCTTTTGAAGCAGTAGTTTTACGGATTTTTATATTAAAGCAATATAATACTGAGCTTTAATACCACTCATATGATAACAATCGATTAGACCCATCGAGACGTTGCGGTGACTAAGAGGTTATTCGTGGGGTTGGTTATGTTTAAAAACTAGCGTGTACAGGGACAAGAACCAGTTGACTGATTTCACAAGGCAGCTCTATCACTCTTTTCTAATTCCCTCGCCCAAATCCGCCGAATTGTTTTCATTGCATCTCTAACCCAAAATGAAAATCATAATAAAATTAAATTTGTGCCTTAAAGAGTGGGAATTGATCCAACGGACCTTTCGATTACAAGTCGATCGCCTACAAGCGCACGCAACGCAATCCAAGCCGACAGAAAGTCGTTGTGAATACTTGAAAATAAATACTTTAACAGATAAAGGCACACCATGATCATGAAGCGCAAATGAGGCGTGTTGCCAATATGCTCATGGAGCAAGGATTCGGGCCAGAATCTCCAATATTAACCATCACTATGATACCAAACCCACCTTCGGCTAACCAAATAGCCAAACAACCGTGCCAACAACATTTACACAGTATCCTGCAATTACGATACTCATTTGATGCTAAAATTACAGGAAGGGCACACCGTGGGCCGAGGTAATTAGACAGAACATTTTGTACAAGGGTACAATGAAATTTCATAAAAATCAATTCTTATTCTTAAACAGACTTCTTAATATTACTCTTGGAAAGTTAAAAACTACTACAATCTGTTGGGTTTTGAGTTGACACTTAGTGAAGGGCAAACGCTTGGGCACAGATTCAAGACATTACATTTTGTACAGGTTACACGAAACTTTAATACCATCAAATCTCAGAGTCGGAGTGGGTTTCGGAACAGTTTCAAATCATTTTCACAAGATGTTTAACAATCTTACGGGTCACAATATCACCCAAACTGAATGTATTTTATTTGGTTTCAAAATGCGTTAAAAAAGGTCACCGAGTTTCAGATCATATAATGTCCAAAAATCCAATCTCAAAAAGCTATTAATTATCTGGGGGTGACTCTTGATCAAATCCTTTCGGTGACTCTTGTTTAAGTCCATCTTAACAAGGTGACTGGAAAACTCAAGTTTTTATATAGACTCACATTATTTTAACCGTAATTTCGTAGGACACTCAGGTCGGCTTTATTACAGATCATTTTGACTACTGTTGTACCTCTTGTTACTGTGGTATTAGTAAGTGTCAGCATAAGCTTCAATCATTCAAAATAGAATGCTGCGTTTTTATACTGCATATGTCCCGCCCCCCCCCCCCGGGGGGGGAAATCTATTAGTCAAGCTCCTGTTCAGTGAATCGCTTGAATTTCCAACAGAGTTAGGCAACTACGACTCAGCCATTATATTTACATATTCAACCTTGTGGGACCCTCATATCTCAATCAATTTTTTTACTAAAGTCAGAGATTTACATTTTTATCATACTAGATCTAGCTTTTATAACTTTCAAGTCCCTGGGTTAAAGGTCAGACTGTTAAGTCTTTTCTTTTAATATGGCATTACGACTGGAATAACTTGCCCTCCAAGATCAAATGTGTAAGCGATAAGGCCACGTTTCAAACGTCTTGTTAAACTCCATCTTACCAATATTTCCTGAGCCATGAGTCGTCTGAATTTGTCTAACTTCCTTCCAGTTTTATGGGTTGGTGTGAAAATCACCTTTCAATCCATGATCATTTTTGCTAGTTCTGCTTTTGTTTATTGTTGTCCTCGCTCACAGGTGCCTTTGTCATTTTCCCGGACCCCATTGGAAATAAGTTGGCAAATTCAGCTGACTTAATGGGTTATCCTTGCTAATTGACTGTTGTACGTATGTGGCTAGTGCTTATTTGATTTTGTTTTGGATATCTGTAATTTTCTTTTGTCATTTGCCGATAAATAACAACACAAACAAACAACTCTTGCAACAACACCGCTCAACACTCTTGATAACCTGTTTTCCGTTTAGCACCTCTATTTTCCCCAGTGCGCATCGTTTAAAGGAGAACCTGTAGCAAGAATAACTTACACATCTACGTTTTAAAACCATTATTGAACACATATGGAGTCGTTTCATGGGAAAATGGAAATATACTGACAAAAAAAATTAACACAGTTTGTCTGACCATCGGCGCTATTGAAATTCCCGCTATTGTATTGTGGATATGTATTTGTATTAGGCGATAAAGGACGGCACAGAACGTCATACACCTTCACGCTGATGCTTTCATATGTGTTTTCCTATGGCATTTATGACGCCAAACGTGCCGGTCGTATCGCAGAATCGTTATAACCTAGCGCGATTTTTAAATAGCAACATCGTCAACTATATGGTGTTTTAAATTTCATTTTTAGGGTTAATATAATTCCGTTTTAAATGAAACCACTCGTATTTGTCAATAATTATTTTTAGATGTATATTGTTAATATTTATTCGTAAACGGGTTTCTCCTTTTAGAGCGCTGTACTTTAACATTACCGACGCGTAAAATCTGAGCAAATATATAACTACTGTTTAGAAAAGCTGAGGTTGCGAGTTCGAGCCTTGCCTGGGGAATCCCTGTTTTAATTACTATATTCCGTAACAACGTCCTCTACCCTCCATATGAACATGTATGTAGCCTTTTTGGGAGGGATGGTATCATAAATAATGAAATGGGACCTTTAAATTATCTCAAAACATCTTTCTTTTAAGTATTAACGTTAACGGCGTCCGTTGCTTTATTGGTTTTTAAAGCCCTGTCTAGTAAATAGGAGATCCCCGGTTCGAACCCGGACTTGCTTTCCTACGGTTTTGCAATTTTAAGGTGTTTAACACACGTGTCATAGATATTAATTTCACTCAATCTGCATTGGTCCCTTGAATATCTGTCTTGAGGAGCTACCGTTTCTTTGGAAAATCGATGTTAACTAGTTTTGACGATATGACAAAATCATTATTGACAACATATCCAAAATCCTTAAAAATTAATGGAGTCTTTTTGGGAGGGAATGGTATCATCAATAATACCTGGACCTTCATATTATCTCAAAACATCTTGCTTTTAAGTAATTGACCTTCAACGCGCCGTGGCTTGTTGGTTAAAGCGCCTGTCCAGTAACAGGAGATCCCCGGTTCGAATCCGGGCGGTGCCTTTCCTATTTCTTGCAATTTTAAATTTGTACACAAGGTGTCTTAGAGATGATGTCCAATCAATTGCCTTGATCACTTGAAGATATCTGTCTTGAGGAGTTACCGTTATCTTTGGGGGAAAATCGATGTTAAAATATTTTGACAGAAATGAACAAAAGGCATTATTGATCAACATATCCAAAATCCTTTAAAAAAACTCAAAAAGCACCAAAATTGACCCCTACGCTTTTTACATCGTTTCTTGGACAGTGATGAATTCACGAATGAGAGGCCAATATGACTACGCCGACGATCTTGACCTCCTCCACTCGGACAGCGACTGGACAGGGGTAGAAAGCACACTTACTACCGACATGGCCCTACTTGCAGCCTATCTCAAGACATGGAGACTTGAAGCTGAGCTAATGCCAATACCACCGCTACTGCTTCCACCTCCACACCTAAAGAGGCTCCTCGCCATCTTCAATTCAACCTTAATGGAGCGCCACTGCCATACCATCCTACACCAACCTACTTGGCGGTGAGCTTGACCGGCAGCTTAACTTACCGGCAGCACCTCGGTCCGTATGCGCCAAGGTAGCTTCGAGGAATGACCTCCTGTGCATACTTGGCTGGATCTTCATGGGTGCCAGCCCCGACCCCTACGTCCACCACTGCCCTTTGCTCTGTGCTACCAGCACTGCTGAAATGCCGCCCCAGCATGGTGCAACAGCTCCTCCACACAAGAAGCGGACACGGTACATCAACGAGACCTTAAGAACCATAACTGCATGCCTCCGCCCCTACTCCATCGGAATTCCTACCAGTGCTTTCAGGAATTGCACCTGCAGCACTTCGGAGGGAGCACCACTCATGCACACAAACTAGTGCATCCAGGCCTGCTGGACAACAGCCCCGCTTCAAACCGGGTCAAAGAATCACACCAATCGGTAGACAAGACTGCGCTCTCGCCGACCTTTTCTGCCGACACGCTGCTAAACTCTCCATGTCCCCATTCAACATCTTCCAAGACCATATCAACTCTCTCTTAGACCTAAGACAGAACTACCACCTGGCATCAATCTCCACGGAAAGGAATGGGTCACCTTAAAACCGGATTCGCACAGGATGTCGGTCGCTTCAATAGCGATATGCACCGAAGGGGGCTGCGGCCGGCCATCGCCAGCCTGCCAATGTGGTTTCCATCCACAGACTGCGATCACATTCTCAACAGTGCCCTACCTTTAGTCCGCCGGTGGATACAGATATCTCAAACCCCCACCAATCACGTTGAGTTGGCTCAACTTTTACAACACATTTAGCTGCTTCCGCATACGCAGAAGAAGAAGACGAATGATTTAAATGCGCCCCAGAAGTTCATCCGTCAAGAACATCACCTCAACCCTGGTCTTTTAGCAGGTTTTAAATACTTTAACGGTTTTACTTTATAATACGCTTTTTTGCATCGGTTTCTTCGTCCTGGGGGACTTCTCGGATGGTTTGAGTGCGCCCCTCGAGTTCTCGACAGCAAAAAACAGATCAATACTTAATCATATTTGGATGGCTGAGGTTATAACTGAAAATCCGCCCGAGCCTCGATCCAATATCAGGCGAGTCGAATACAGCCTGAATTTTCTTGCGATAGCGATATTTTCTGTTATCAACCGACAAGTCATACAATAGTATTATTTATTATTATGCCAAGAGGAAGCTGACTTGACAAAAATAGGTTTTTAAATGTCTTCAAACTAATAAAAAGAGATTATTTGCTTGAGCAGTTGCCCAATTTTTTGCGTATTGTGCATTGTTGGGCGGTCCCGCTACTCGCACTGAGTATTGCACACCAGTTGCTCAATAATAACTTTATACTGGTTCCCGTTAACCTTCTTGACACGGCGCAATTCTGTAATACTTATAGCCCCATAAGTCAGTGGCTTTAAGATTCTCCCACATGCTGCCATTTCCATTTCTAAAGCCCTCTAAAATATACAGCAAAGACTAAGCTTTTTGGACTAATTAGATGCACTTTCATGCTGATTTTGAATATACCCTGGAAAAAACATTTTGGACCTTTTTGAACCAAATTTGACAAATTTTGATCGTTGAGCCCGGGAGCCCTTTGCCGTGTTCAAATGACTTAAGTGCATATGGTGTTCCCCGTTTGCGCTAACTTTTAACACAAATGCCTGACAAATTTGTCTTCAAGTTTCACATACGAAATCCTAAACCAGACTATTTTCATTTTTTATGAAATGGAATTGGTTCTGTGCGTAATTTACCATTTAACCTTATTGTTAACAAGATACCAAATCTTACCTAGTTGTAAGACATATATTATATAACCGACGTTTCATTCAACACTTTCTTTTACATGTTGAACTGCGCCGTGGCTTTAGTTGGTTAAAGCGAGAGTAACAGGAGATCTCGGTTCGAATCGGGTGGTTCCTTCTTTTCTTTTTCCTAAATTTTAAGTGTTCCCAGGTGTTGTTTTGAAGTGATTTTCAATCATTCAAAGGATCCCTTGAAGATATATCTGTCCTTGCGTGTTTGCGAAATGAGCAAACATGCTCTATAGATCAACATATCCAAAATCCGTAAAAAATCCTCAAAGCACCAAATTGGTCCCTTACCCTTTATCGTTGTTGTTATAGGGGTGATTTCATCACGGGAGGTCAATAGGTTACTTGCAAACCTGCCTCCGAACAACCCACCATGCAGATGAATACAAAGGAGTACCTGCAGAAATGCTGAAATGTTTCAGTTGAACCAGGTGCATGTATTGTGTGTGTTCTCCACACGCTTGGGTGATCTGGAAGGACAAACAAAAAGTCCATACAACAAAATTAGCTCCGTGAAAGGGCCCTATATGGCGCTGCCACGGCATGTCAATAGGTTATCTTGGCCAGACCCGGCCTCCAGAACACCCAGCAATGCAGATAATACAAGGAATCACCCTTTAGAATAGCTGAGAATGTCAGGTGAGCAGTGCATGTATTGTATTCCTCTCATGTTTGGTTGATCTGGTGGACAAACAAAAAGTCCATTCAACATAATTTACCTTTTGTGCAAGGGCCCTATACTCGATTCATCTCAATAGGAGATGGGGAAGTTTGTGTCATATATCATTAGGTGATATAGGTAAGAAGCATTTTAATCTACCCAAGAAGTCGCTTTCCGCTGCCTAACAATAGAGGTCCTTCCACACACACATATATCCGGATTAGCGGTCATCTTGTCGGGATGGTAAAGTCCATTCCCAAATTTCTGAAGCACTTTCTAAATCAAGAACGAATGCATGTTGGATATGTAATGCATAAAAGTATGGGTCACACTTTTGAATAGTCACAAGTACTTGAGGTCGGGTATTAAATTGATCTGAATGACGAATACTACGGGAACTAACACCTTTTGTTATAGGTGTATGCATGAGTGAGGTGAAAGACCTCTATAGAAAGTGATTTGAAAGAAAAGGGCCCGTAAAAAACTTTACTGTTTACTGTTTCTTTTTCTAAATGAACTTTCTACATTTTTATATCAATTGATTATAAATCATTCATATCACTTCACTGTAAGCGGTGTTTAGGACTAAACGTTTTCTGTCTCACGCGAAAAAGTGTTTAACGTGTTAAGAATTTTGATTGCAAGTGTTAAGAATCTGGCATTAGAATTAAGAATCTAAAAATGAATTTTAGAATTAACATGAATAATTAAATTCTTAAACACATTTTTACAGTCATGTTACCAATGCAACAGCCAACAAAATTACCTTTTAGTCCTCTGATCCGATGCGATTCCTGCTACTATAACTCCTCGGCCATTTGTCAATTTCTATGTCCACAATTTTTCTTTAAGCCAGGAGCTTTGTTCAATGTCCACTATTATGTCGACAATATGATATTCCTCCAATTGGTTACTGTTATATTTTCCATGCTTCTTCAACACGTTTATGATAGTTTTTGAATTTAAAGTGTGTGTGTGTTAATTGTGTGTGTGTTTGTGTGTGTAGGTGTGTGTGTGGTGTGTGCGTGTGTGTGTGGTGTGTGTGTTTTAGCATTATATTCTTTACAGGGTTGTGTTTGAGATTTTATGTGTTTAGCCCAAGGTTTCATTTCCAAATTTTTAATCCAACGTGCTTCAACTAATTAAGAACTACGTTGGACTATCTCGAGTGGAATTGACTACTGTGTTTAGTCGTTATTATTTTAGGGTAACGTATGCAATTATTATGAAGCCCTGTGCGTACAGCCCAAAACATTATTACATATTCATTATTCAATAATGCACCTACCTTATAACCATGACATAATAGAGAAGGACCTAACACGCGAAAGTCCAGGATCTTATCATCTTCAACCAGTACCATTCCATCCTAATCCTTGATAAGTTTTGTTTGGTAAATATCTTTTCCGAGTTCTTATCTCTCTGTTTTGCTATCCGCCACCCCTCTCTGGCCTTCTGGCAGAGTCCTATCCTGTATTGATGATTATAGCCATTGTTTTGCTACAGCAACTGTCTTCTTGTCTTTCTTCTTCTGTTCTTTGTTTGGCAGCTGTATTTGCCTCTGTTCTCTCTTTATCCACAATCATATTGGCAGCCTTTTAGCTTAATGCTTTGCTGGACTCATCACTCCATCCCCCATGTCTCCTTCTGCAGGCTTTGTCTTTCCAGTTGTCTCCTAAGATCTCATCACCCGGAGTTGTTTTCCAGTCCTCGTTACCGTTGGTCCCATTGGCACCAGCATCGATTCTATCTAACAACCCTTTAGTTGCCTCTTCATAAACTGTTGTCCTGCTTTCAGCTCTTCAGTTTCCACAACTTGGGTTGGGCACACTTGATGGTTTCTTCGTCACTTTAATTTTTGCCAGTTATAGTGTATAAATCAGAGGTCTGTGTTGGTTGGTGAACTTTCACACCCGGCCGCGATATTTTTAGGATAACCACCGCCATATACACATATACTGATGTGTTTATGCCCGATTTTTATAGTCTTGATTCTAACTTCTTTTACTCTAAACTGATGTAATAAATTAAAGGTTTCCCGGGGACCTTGAATCCTTTTCCAACCTTTGTATCTACAACGGATAAAGATTGTGTTTTTAGTCGTTACTCTAAAACACAATGCTATTGTAAAACCGGCTGGCAGAAAGGCCACGTTGTTTTGCGATACTTGAATCGATAGTTTTACGGATAAAGCTCATATACTCCGTTTCTGCACCTAAATTTATGATAACAAGCGATAGACCATGAGCGTTGGCCGGTGACTACGAGTTATTTCGTGGGGTTGTAATGGGTAGCAGGTCGACGTTTCATCAATAGAAGTCCCCATGGATGCAATGAGGTATTATATATTATATTAACAATTGATTCCGTCATGCGCTGTGGTGACGTTTGGCAGTAGCGCTTGACGGAATGAATGACAATGCTCTTTGCAATCCATGGGACTTCTATATGAAACGGATATCCCGGTAATGTTAAACAAGAATAGTCTTTAAAAAGCCACCATCGCTTAGCGAGGATGTTAGTTAAAAACTTATATGTAGTGTAAATACTCAGCGATCATAGGAAAACCCTCTCGTATATTGAGAGATTATATAACCACAGTAGTATATTTCAGGCATCACCATACTCATGCCTCAACGTTAATTTTTGAAATACCACTGGTTTGAAAATCCATCCTTTATATAAAGCCATATCCATTTCATAGGTAATTGCCCCCTGTATCAATAGATCTAACTAATTATTTTTAACCCCAGTCCATTGCACCGAAATTACAAAATTCACTTAGAGGAAACAAGTTTCAAAACAATGCTTGACACAATGAGGCCCTAAGTATCAACTCCTTTGGCACAGTTCAATACTTTCATTCACCATTTATTGAGCAAATACACACCCCTGCGTGTTTTTGTATAATAGATACAACATACACAAGATCAGTCATGTTCAATGCATGTTATAAAAACAAGTACCCCCACTAAACTGTGCCCTTGGTTGATGAGCATATTGGTAACTCATATTGGTGCTATCTGGGCATTGTACCATAATAGGTACTCTAAAAAAATCACCAATGGGTCATATCATCCGTATCACATTTCATGAACTGAGAAGTTCTCCACTGTGATGGGTGGCTCTGCATCCAATCAAACGTTTTCTTTCTAGCTGCTTAGGAACTGTAAATGAATTTTCCTAGTAGGAATATACCATGCCCTTAATTCTAAATAATTGGAACCAGATGGACTTTGCACTGCTACATGGACAACCACCCAACTCTGTGCATGACTGTGATATTCTGCCACTCATTTGCGTGCTACACATATGCTAGGTAACTGCAATGTAGTGGCTTTTATCTATTATTTTCGTTTTATACCATCTTCGATGAAAATAAAAGCGCGTCATCAAGGACATACCATTTGAAATATTTCATAAAGGCAGCTATCACTATTTTCTACTTCCCTCGCCAACTCCGAAATTGTTTTTCATTGCAATCTCTAACTCCAAAATAAATCTAATAATAAATTTTGTGCCAAGAGTGGGAATTGATCCCACGACCTTTCGATTACAAGGCGAAATCGCCCTACAAACGCACGCCGCGCAATCCAGCCGGCAGAAATTCGTTCTGTTGTATACTCAATAAACGCAACACATTATCCATGAATAGCGTCCACTATTAGTCGTGGTTTGAAAATATGCTCCTTGAGCAAGATTTCGGGCCAGAATCTCAATTAACCATCACTCATATACCAACCACCTTCGGCTACCAAATAGCCACATCAACCGTGACAACAAATTTAACCTATCCGAAAATTAAAGATACTACAATTTTGAGCTAAAATTACATGAAGGGCACGCTTGGGCAGAAATTCAGACATAACATTTTGTTACAAGGTACACTGAAATTTCATAAAATCAATTCTTAATTCTTTAACCGACTTCTTAATTATTAACCGGAAGTTAAAACTACTACAATCTGTTGGGTTTTGAGTTGAAATTACATGAAGGGCACGCTTGGGCACAGATTCAGACATTACATTTTGTTACAAGGTACACTGAACTTTCATACCATCAAATCTTAAGAGTCGGAAGTGGTCGGAACATTTTTAAATCATTTTCACAAGATGTTTAACAATTACGGGTCACAATATCACCCAAAATGCAAGGTTATTTTCTGCAGTCGTAGCTCTACAAAGAAACAACGGATTTTGATGCGGTTTTCAGCATTTTCTGAAGGAATGTCTCCTCTATTTGGTGGCATCAACTTTCAATAAAACCATTGAAAATGAGTATACTGCGCGTGTTCCAAAGACCCCCACAGCACGGGGTCACAACATCCAGTGAAACTACAAAGTTTTGTGGACAGTTTACACCGCTGTTACTGCATCGGACGCGGCAAAGAGATAGGATCACAGGCCGTCGCGGTGTATGCATAACAAAAGACATCTAGTGATGTTTTGTCTGACAGTTTAGGCCTTATTGAAACCCAAACAGCAATAAAATTAATTTTAGCATGAAAATCCTACGGGAATACACACCAAATCACAATATTGACCGCTATTTTGGTGTGAATGTAGATCCAAGACTTGTTCCGAAAAATCGAGTGTAATAAAACATGTTATTGGGATAGAAGATTCCTACTGGAACACGGAGAATATTGTTGATATTGACATAAATCAAATCCTAATCAAGTTGACGGAAGACAGTGACAGTTAATCTCAATCTGATGGTGATGAGTAATAATGCCTTTAGGAGCCTAAAGTGTGTGAAACAACAAGATCCAATTTTCCCAAAACGCTTCGCTATCCATGAAGGATATCTTCACACGTACCCTTAATTGGCCAACATTGAGAATGGTAGTTAATGGCTTAACATCCAGCAGCTTTTAGTTCCAGGCCTCGGGAACTGTAGACAATGATCCGTGAAGGAAATAAAAATGCTTTCTGTCATGCCTTTTCTATTTTGAGATTATCTGGTACATTATAATGTGACCACAAGTGATAAATGTAATCATTAACATTTGTAGAGGTTTTGTTAAAAATTATCGAACGATTTTTTGCAGAGTTTTGATTTTTCGGAACAAGTCTTGGATCTACATTCACACCAAAATAACGGCCAATAGTGTGGTTTGGTGTGTATTCCCGTAGGATTTTCATGCTAAATTGATTTTGTTGCTGTTTGGGTTTCAATAGGGCCTAAACTGTCAGAAAATGATGGGTGCAATTTTCGGACTGCTGATCCCTTCTTCAAGGGGGGAAATGTTAGTACAGGGAAATATTTAAAATCGAGTCAAATCGTGTTTTAATGTACTCTAACGTGTTCGTCTCCTCGTAAAGATTAGAAAAAGTATATATTTGCCTAGGTTCCAACAACCTTTAATAAAAGCGGTATAGCCCATATTGGTTCAAGGTCACCCTGGGGGTAAATGCTCCGATGTTGTTGAAAGTGGTGCCAAATGATTCCTTGTGTCATACTGAAACAGAAAATGCATTTTAACTGATTTGGTGATATCACCATTGCGATATCCAGGGAAAGCTTTGGTAACCCCCATAAATCATGTAGACCCTTGCTACATTTTGCTATGTAATTAGCCAACCAAGTGTCACACACTGTAAAATAATACATTTTTGGATCCTGTTAGACAATACAAACAACTTATCACCAGTTTCAACAAAATCTGAGCATTGGGTAAATTTTACCCCAGGATGACCTTGAACCATTATGGGACTATAGCGCTTTAACTAAAGGTCGAAAATTTGCATCCCATCATTTTCTGACAGTCTGGTCCCTATTGAATGAAAAACAGCAAGAAAATCAATTTTAGCCCAAAAATCCTACGGAACTGTTTCATTGACATACCAAACCACACTACAACTAAGTCGTCAACAAAACAGGTTTGCTATCATGGATGAATGTATATTCATATCAGGTTATCAAAATACTCTTTACTGTCTTCCAGATTTTGTTGTATGCATCTCCTCGCATCTGTACCTGGAAAACAAAAGCGTATAGTCTCAAGGTGTATTTACGAATTGAGGCGTGCAACTTATTATAAGTGTAATTTGACGGAGCAATGCAGTAGTCGAGATAATTACACGCAACCACGAGTTTGTGCGCTTGGTTGAAAAGCCGATTATTAGTTGACTATATTAATTTGTTTTCTACAAAGTGTTATTTCTGTGTGTTAGAGGATTTCATTAAAGAGAATGCGGATGAAAATATCAACTATTTCTAAACATCTGTACTTAGGGTGCAGAGACACGCTTAATTACATTCTGTTTGTCGACCTTCCTATTGAAGAGCCCTAAATTATTATTTTATTTCAATCAAAAAATAATTCAATCGCAAACAAATTTGTAAGGTAAATCGATGCAATCCAAACGTTCCAGCCAAAGACAACAAATACATAATAATAGGTAATACAAAACCCCGAATTGCACAGGCGATATGGACAAGAGCATAAAATAAATAAATAAATCGTCCGCTCACCTGTTCAAAGCGACCAGCGATGTAACAGGAGAGATATCTTTTCATCTTTTGCAAAGAATATTTTAGACTTTGGTTTAGCAGTAGGGTCATATCTAAATAAGTTTCCCATTCTTGGAGTTTGGGAAGAAGGTTTAAAGATGTTTTCTATAGTTTGAAAGGTCCTGAATAAGAATTTTTGGGTCCATCCTCTGGAAAATGTAGAGAAAATTGCAAATAAGGGGTAACATTATATTATTAGGGGTATATTTGGGTCAAGTCAAATTGTGTTTAGATGTTCATCACTGTATTTGTCCCATTATAAGGATTAAAAAGGGTTAGTTTGTCTAGGTTCCCACCTTCAGTTACACGGTTATAGCTCTAATAAGGTTCAAGGTCATTCTGTTCTAATGCTCAGATTTTTTAAAAAACACAAAATTGATGTCACATTATTGTTCTGGTTATACTGAATCAGAAAATGCATTTTAACTCT
Source organism: Ophioderma brevispina (assembly GCA_023653785.1). Classification (NCBI taxonomy): domain Eukaryota; kingdom Metazoa; phylum Echinodermata; class Ophiuroidea; order Amphilepidida; family Ophiodermatidae; genus Ophioderma; species Ophioderma brevispina. The sequence goes on along the minus strand of JAMKCH010022381.1, from coordinate 309 downwards.
ATGGGCGACAGCTTGAGACCTTTTGAGGTCAGGTTTGGTGACACCTATAGACCATTGTTATTTAGGCAACCAAATGCCAAATATTGTAAAATAAGGCAAGACTAAAACTCTTAGAAATAAAGGTTCAACATAGAACACTTTTTGTTCTGTATTTAACACCCTTAAAAAGCTTGATCAATTCTATGAAGAACCTTTAACATTTTTCAACGTGCTAACCCTTCGGTTCTAAAATATTTTCGTGTACAAATAAAAAACATTTCTGTTCTACCAAAAACTAACTCTGAGGGGTGCTTTATTAACCTTTTATGG
>JAMKCH010022380.1:0-20372 GCA_023653785.1 Ophioderma brevispina | reverse complement strand
TTTTTTATTTAAATACCAAATGAATTCTTAGGACAAAATTCAAACTTGGGCTTGTTAAACCAGATATGTTTAGAAAATAATTTTTTTGACCTGTCTACGTGTAGGAAAGATAGGCAGTGATCTCAGTTCCTATTAGCCCCCCCCAAAAAATATGGGACTGAAAACTGGTCTAGGCAAAGGCTATGCACGACTGTCATGACACCAAAATTCTAATTGGACATACTACATGACAATTACCACAGGCTGATCATTAAGTCATGGACACACCATAGTCGTCACACCACTCAAATTGTAATTATGCTAAAGCATGCCAATATAATAGGCCTACGCAGTGTAATAATCAGTTACATTGTGTAAGTGTGCTTAAATTACTCCACAGTTAGGCCCCAGGCCCACGTCCGTTTGGCACTGTTTTCATCGTCACTGACTATTAAAAGTTCACATCAATCATGCTTACCTGTGCATAACTCAAAACTCCAGAAAAACTTCCCCTGCCAAAAGTAACTCTCTATCAAACATAATACCCTGAACATACGCGACCATGGCCTACAGAGCTATGCGCTCTGTAGCATGCGCAACCGATCACTCTATATCAAAACAGCCCTTTATAAATTATGATACACCCCAAAACCATTGGCACTCCTTGGATTAGCCTCAGTTGCGTTAGAGCGTCGTTGCATGTAATACGAAGGTCGCCGGTCGAAATTCGGCCAAGCGCACATGTGTTTTTTTTCAACACTATCGTGCGCTGGACAATCTCCATGGGAAAAAGATTAATTAAATATATACATCCTTGTCTACTGGAGAAACTAAGTAGTTTAAATTTCAAAAAACAAATAAATCTGTATATGTTAAATATACCGTACTGATTCTATCCGCTAGGAAAGCGAAGGGGAACCTTTGGACCTAACACCTTAGATGTATCTTATCGCTCTTCTACCAGCCATGCTTGGATAGCCTCATGTTGGTTAGAGCGTCGTGCATGTAATACGAAGGTCGCCGGTTCAAATCGGCCAAGGGCCACATGGGTTTTTTTTTTTTTTTCAACACTATCGTTGGCGCTGGCAATCGCCAGGGAAAAAGATAATAAATATATACAGTTTAAAAGTTTGTTCATAGTATTATGTTTTTAATAAGTGTTAATATTATCATGTTTGCAGAGTATTTGAATGTTTATGTTTAATTGTAAGTATGTACTTGTATTATTTTGGAAATAAGTTTCATTTGTTATCTGAAACTTATAGAGAATTATTTATAAAATTCATCTTAATTATTAACCATGGCATATGCATGTTGTCCCAATACTAACCATTGACCTTTTCATTCTGTGTCTTAATTTGGTATTATTGCTAGTATTATCAATCTATTATTATCATTGATCGTTATTGTTATATTTGAGTTGTATTTTATTCTTGAAAAATAAATAATAAGGGAGGGGTCATTTTTTTGGCCAAGGGGAAACGGAGAGAGTTGAGGGGCGATACAAAACAATTAAAGAGTGAGACATGAATATTGTCTCATGGAGAGAGGAGCGGGACATGAATTTTGAATGGCAGCCAAAAAGGTGGAAGGCAAAATTTTTCACTCAAAAAAGTTGATTTCCTCCATCCCCTGCATAAATGATGACCTCTCCCAAAGAAGTATTTAAAGAAAATGTCTCATTATTTTGTAAAATGTGTGTTAAACAGTCGTTTTAGTAGAGACCAATATGTTATGACGGCGATTGTTATTGTTTTTGTTCGTTTATAATCTGTTCTCTAAAGGTTTTTAATGAGAGAGTAATGTATGGTATGGTTCATGTCACAAAAACTGAGTACAAAAGACAATTTCAAGTTTGACGCGAACCATTATATTGACTTGCAGCGGCAGTTACATAAATATATAGTCAACAAATATCACAGACCTTTCAAACAGGGTGGATGTCGTGGGAATGAACTCCCCGACGTGTGTTTGCTTGTGTTTAACGCCGTGATCCGTCGTGTGCTGAATAAAATCACCGGGAGTGGTTTTATTATAAAATCGTTCTGTTTTCCCATAAGGGCGCTGATTTGGGCTTATGCTATGATTTCAGATTTGAAAAGCCCAGTTGCCAAACAATTTATGTGTACTTATATTACCATTCCATCATGAAATACCCATGGACAAGTCTGCAGTTGCGCTAAATACCAGTTTTCTGTCTTTGTCGGGGCGGGGGTGGGGGGGGGGGGGTAGGACACGATCTGCTCGATTGGGCATTGGGGATTTCCATGAGAAAAATGATGCTCCGTGACACAGACTTATTGTTCAGTGGACCATATCTTGAGAACCACTCAACCAAGATGAACAATTTTTTCAGGCAAAGATGCTCAATTACCCATTCTTTATGATAAAATAAATCCACAGGCAAATTAAAAAAAAGTGAAAATATCACTTTCATTTGGTTAAGTTTTAATTGGTCAACCCCATTAGTTTCATTCATCACTCAATTTTCACACGCTTTTTCTTCCGCGTTTCCTATTAATGGAGTGGCCGAGCTTTGAAAAGTGCTTTTAGTTTTCGAGTTACCCCTCCCCTCGGTACAACAAAACACAACCACCTTTACACCACAAATTAAGCGAAATTATTTTATAATTTTTTTTTTTCAAGTAAAAATATTACAATTTTATTTTTATGGTATCCTTTTTGTTATTGATATAGATTTGATACATTGCATAAAGGGTTCAGGTAATACTCGTTGTGGTGACATGTGGTAAAAAGGATGTTTTTAAGGAAAAGTGATTTTAGGGCTAAAATTCAAGACCCTTTATATATTGTATAAAACAGAAATCTATAATATAAATGTCAGAGATTGATAGTATTGCATCATGATTAAAATTTGTTTGCTAAGAAATTAATAATTCTTGATTTTCTTAAGTTTTTAGCTCAAAAACGTGATTTTTGTACCCAAAAAACACCCCTGCTACCAAAGTTTTTGACCACAACATCATTTTTTTTTAATTATTTATTACTATCTTTCGAATAGAAGTGGTTGCGTTTTGTTGTACCGAGGGGATTGGTTGTCGACAATTTTGCAGTCCAAACCGCTCCACTCTATGGAGCCCGGACTATGGTTCCTGCCGGACCATATCTCCTTTTGCACTCCTTTTGGCTCAGAGATTTCCCGAGAAGGGTGCCCTCACTTTTCAAACCAATTGTTTTTTTTTTTTTTGTTTTTTTTTGCATATACAATAATCTGTACCTGTATAAATAGCTAAGCTCAAATCGAGGTCCTTCATATAGAAAATCACAAATTCCGGATCCGGTGTGAAAGCAGATATAGTCCGACGGGAACCACAGTCCGGGCTCCGTAGACGATAATGGGATAAAGCGTGAAACTAATGTTGCGTGAAAAGTCAACTGAATTGAGTGCTCTATTCTTTACCGTTGTAGCCGGACTATAATTCTACATCGGAATTTTGTTTTACACAGCATCCTATTGCACTGTTATCCATACATAAATGCTTACTGTATGAAACCGAAAAATCCGATTCGTCTCAAACTTTGGAATTGAGCATTTTAGATGACCATCTTTAGTTCCAGTTAACTATTTTTAATTATTATACAAAAAATATTATTTAAAAATCTTTGAGTCAGCCTTTAACCTCCATATAGTATAGAGATCAGTGACAATAAAAGTAAGATGAAAGCTTGACTTAAAACCCAATTTCTAAACGTGCCATTTTCTGCAAGTTCCAAAAAGATGAAACTGTATTTTCAAAAATCTGATTGGCGAGTACGCCATGCCATCCCTACCTGAACCCATAACCCATACGAACTGGCATGACCGATGTGTTTTCAAATCAAATATTACATACTAGGTAAAAAGAACATAAGACTTCGAAAATTAAATTCAAACAAAAACTGCTCGTTAAAGCTCTTGAAAATGCATCAACTGTAACTGACTTGAAAAATGAAATTGGAAAAATGAAATCGAAAAAGTTGTTGGTTTCTGGGATAAGGACGTAAAGTCAATCAAATTCTCGTACAACCTGCCGAGGGGAGTAGTGATTCAAAATCTGATGACGCCGGTAACTGAATAAAATAAGTAAAAGCTGATTTCGTTTGTACTAATAAATTGTACAAAGTCATCAAACTTGGCTCGGTAAACATAACTTATTTTACACCTGGCTATGTTTTACGTATCTTATAAAACGGTAAACTTGTCGTGACAAAAACTAGGACAGCTTTCCCCAATTCAACCCCAACTTATTTCGAAGAGGTTTAAGATTGCATAATGTGTGTCGGTACGTTACCTCTCTCCTATCGCCTTTTCTGAATTGCTTCAGGGCCCTGGGATGGGAATTTGATTTGATAGATTCTCCCTGACATGCTATTTGAGGGACATTTACGCGGAATTTTTTGACAACCATATGCATGCACTGATTTTTTTTGGGGGGGGTCCTCTACAGATTTTTGGGGGGAATAGGTCAGGCCCGTAGCCAGGAATTTATGTGGGGGTGCGGATGTGCCAGAAGTGGACCTTTTGCGTACCAACAAACCAATTTTTTCGGCTCGCTACGCTCGCAGGTTGACCCAAAATTTTTCACCGTCGCCTCCAAATTCTGAAGCCGGGGGATGGGGGGGGGGGGGGGATGTGACATGACATCATCATCGCAGCGTTGAGAAAACAGTACAATAGGGGGCGGAATGTGACATGACATCATCATCGCAGCGTTGAGAAAACAGTACAATGACACACGCCATGCGTTATGAATTAGTATTAATCGCTGCTTTCATTCATTCATATAACATACACAACCCTTAAATTTTAGACAAGCGGCAACTTCTAACATGACAAAGCGGACCTTCAACATGACAGAGCGGACCTTCAACATCATAAAAGCGGACCTTTGTCATTTTGGGGGGGGGGGTGCGTCGCACCCCCTGGCTACGGCCCTGGAATAGGTCCTCCTTAGATTATTTTAGGAAGGGACGTTCCCCTTTCCCACCCACTTCTACTTTCTGTGTAATCACTAAGCTTAACTATTGAAAGGTGATTTCTGATAGTTTTGTCTCGTTCTGTAGAAGAAAGGGACAGAGTTACGAGTGTAACATTTCAACACACTTGGGTGTCTTTGCCGTTTAACCGACCGGGAAGTGTCATCAAGTCATCAAACGTCTTGTGGGTTAGTATCAATTTTCTGTGAACAATGTGAACCTTTTGAAAAAAATTATTGCCCATCTTCATTCACACACAAAAAAAGAAATCCATCAAAAAGCGTTAAAAACGGAGGGCGTGCCAAAACACGTAACGAGATGACAGTCACATGGCGAAAGGAACTATTCAATCAGCGCCAAAGAAGACCGCCTTTGTTCCCTGTTTTGAAAATTGGGTCTATTTTAGCAAGTTTCTAAATGCAGGAAGGTTCAACGAAACTTTGAGGAAGTCAACAGTTCGAACTGCAGGAAGCAAATAATGGGAAGAAAAATTAGAACAAATAACCATAATAAATGTTTCAGAGTATGATTGATTCCAGTACAAACTATTTGCGCACAAGAACTTCGAGATCTGTGCGCTAACTTAAAATTGATTGTTTTTAGGAAATAAGTGAACATTCGGTTAACAGTGACTGCTTCCTGTACTGCTTTCAAGATCATCAAGATGAAACAAAAAACACGGCAAACCCGCAATGAAATGGCATGCCTGTCATTAGGATGGTTCTATCCTCTTTCACAAAATAAATATTTAACTACACTGTTGGTCATAAAGTTGGAATAAAAATTTTACCACTTTTGGAATGGTTCTTACAGTGTGGGTTATGTTATGATATCAAGGGTGTGGTATATCGCTATATTACTACTCATGCATCAGTCTCTTCCGAACTTTTTTAGTTTTAGTCAACATAACCCTTTAGAAAAACTGTGTCCTTAGCCTGAAAAGAAAGGGGTAAGGATTTTGTTACAAGTTTTTCACATCAGTCAGTTTTGCAGATGTTATATGGCCTCCATTTTTCTGATTAAACTTTTAAAAATATTATTTTCTCAATTTTATTTGAGAAAAGATTTCTCACAGGACAAGTATTTTGTTTACTATAAAGAGGGAAAGGGGGCAAAAGGGGAATCCCCTAGTGTTGTTTGTAAGTTGCACCTGTTTTAGATTGCACAATAGGGAAGTGGGGGATTCCCCAAAAATGCTAAAATTAGAACTGAATCAGCGTGTTTATGCTTTAAAAGATCAAAAGACATTGCAAGATCTGGGAATTCCCCCACAAAGTTATACCGCTAGCTGATTTGAATGGGAGCGGTCACTGAACGGGTTGATCACTCTTCAGATGACGCAAAACTTAAAGAGACATTATACTTTTATTTTCTCCAAGCCTCGTTTATTTGCCCTTATATGCCTAATTTAGGTCTAGCTGTCAGATTTAGGCCCCCCTATCTCAACATGTGCTATGATGGCCAGGTTGAACAGAAAGCAAATATTAAGCCAACATTTGTTTGAAGAGCGCCCCCCAATTTTCAAACAATTTGAGATTTTTACACGGTTGCATGGTAACTGGTAGTAAACTATACCTGTGAATGGTTGAGATCGAAAATGGAGTGTCTCACAAACGAAGGAATTTTTAATTAGGATAATAATCAACGGCTGCAGGAAACAAGACTTCCAATGTGAAATAGCGCCATGTACGTGTCTACGCTCAACATTAGTTGTTTTATTGGTTCAGGAAAGTTAAGTTAGAGGTTATTTTTTCGAGGTGGCACTATTTCATCATGGACGGACAAGTTGTTTTTATTGGGTTTCAGGAAAGTTAAGTTAGAGGTTATTTTTTCGAGGTGGCACTATTTCATCATGGACGGACATAAACGTAGCATTTAATACTGCCAAATTCTGTAAATGTCACACCAAGGAACTCGCACGTGCTCCCAAGACCTCAACCCCCACCCCAGTTGGGTAGCGGTGTGTGGTCCGGAGAAAATGGGCCTTCTCATGACGTGCTAATGCCTGGGAATGAGACGCCCATCTTGGGGAATAAGTTTGAGGGGAAATCGGGAAATTTTGATGGTAAATCATGAAAAATCAGTCATTTTTGGACACTATCGCTTCGATCGGATAAGTGTCTCCCCCTGAACGGACTGACTTCCCTGAACGCGGCGCCCGGCGCACGCCCACCCCCCCCCAGAACTGCTACTTTCTTGGCCACGTATGGGCGCTGAAAGGACCATCTCCCATAGATATCTATGGGATTCTTCGCTACTCCCTTAAACATGTCCAAGGGGTTAAAGCGGCTGTTAATACCCAGTATCATTGTAACTTTATTTTTGAAACCATCGCCATCCAAAGACTCCCATTTTTTCGAAAATTTTGATTCTTTCACCCAAAGACCTATACTTTAGAAAATGTCGCCAGCAAAAAAAAATCACCCTTGTTTATGGGCAATTTGGCTGTCTATCACCCAAAGACCGTTTGGCACATTCTCTATCACCGAATGTCCCTAGCTTTGAAAGCACCAGCCTAATGCTTTAAACCCCATATTCATAACGCTGTGTTCCCGATCGATCAGAGGTAAAATTCAATTTTTAGTGCGCTTTGTGCAAAATTCAAACGAATAAATAATACTTGAAAGACTATCCAAAATCAACGGGTAACCAAATTCAACGCGGTACATAGGGCCTAGTTATGCAAATTCTTGCTCCTTCCGGGATAGAGGCATTCTGTAAAGGCCTACCTTTGCTCCGATCCTACCTGCCATTCTGCATGTTCCGTATCTGTTCCGCTGGCATGGCGGCGCTAGACTTCTTTTTCGTGGAGGATCGGGGTAGGGAAGAAGTTAAAAAGTTATTTTTTTTTTAAAATTCAAATTTTGCAGATTGGTTAACCAATTTAGTTTCCACATTTCTGTTTTTGCAAAAAGCTATTATCTTCTTCGCTTCGGGCGGGGTGGGGGCTGTTCTGGCCGTGGGATAATGGGCGAAAAAAATGCGGGAAATGCACACACTCCGCCCCTGCTCACCCTGGCACCGCCCACTGCTGTAGGCCTAACCTTTGCTCCGATTCCGGGGTGCATTCTGCATGTTCTGTATCTGTTCCCCTGGCACGTGGCATTGGCAGCGCAATACCTTCTTTTTGGGGGGGGTGTTGAAAATTTCGGGGGAGGGGGAGGGAAGCAGAAGGTAAATTTTTGGGGAACCCAAATTTTGCAGAATTGTAACCAATTTTGGTCCCCCCCCAAATTGCTGTTTTTGCCAAAATCTGGTGCTTTTTGGCCCCAAATACTGGCTTTGCAAAAGATCCGTTATTTTTTCTGGCAGGGAATGGGTGAACTGTTCTGGCCGGGGGATACATGCGCACCATGCACCGCACGGTCTGGTAGCAACATCCTAAACTACGCCAATGGCCCAAGTGTTTAAAACGGATTTTTAAAATAGGTATTAGGTTTCGGGTTGGCTAAGAAACTATAAATTCATTTAATTTGCATACACTCAACTTTAATTTCGGTAATGCAACCATAAACTGAAAATTAACGACAATTTCGTTTATTCCTAAATTGTTATGCAATTTAAAAAGTGAAATTTTCTAAACCATGAGAAAATCTGTGATGATAAAAATATTTTGAAAAACTAATCATGTTAATTGTCACATTATGGAAAACATTTTTAGGATTATTTTTGTAATGATCAAAAAATTCAATTGCGTGGACACAAAATTTTAATTTGTCAAATAAGACCCTTTTCGTGACAAAATAAAGTTTTCATTGCATGGACAAAGATGAAAAACTATTCAAAACATTACGCACGAGGTTGAAAACACCTTTGACGGGGGCTTTTGAATGACCCATAAAGTATGTCGTCTCAATTTATCAACAATGGGCAATTATCCGGCAAAATATATTTTTTTATTGTGTTGTACGAAAATTTTAAGGTAGACAAGTATCAAAATTCCTCTGCCAAAAATCTGTTGAGTATGCCTTACACACTATATTACTACGTGGACATTAAAACTGACATAAAATGAAATGAAACATCGAGGATTATTATTGGCTTAGCGAAAATTTTCGGGCATGGGGTGGCCCCCGCGAGGCACCGAGTGGGTGGAGGCAGAGTGGCGGCACCAGCAAAGGGGGGGGGGGGATTCCCCCCAATTGTTTTACCTTTCACATTTTGCACCCTCCCCCGGCCAGAGGCAAATGACGGAATTTGGAAAAAAACAGCGATTTGTGGACAAAATTATTAAACATCTTCAAACTTTTTCCCCAAGAATTTCACCCCAGGAATTTACTTTTCTCAAGAAAGAAGTTTGGTGCTGCCATTGGGGGAGGGGGAGCTTTAGAATTTGATGTTTGGTTTTAAAAATTGTGATAAGATTATTTTTTTTGGGAGGGGGGGCTCAAGGGTATTGAGCCCCACCAAAAATTTTGGGGTGCCCTAGCGCCAAAGCCCGCCCCCCGCTTCCTAAGCATATGCTATCCCCTAACAATAGACTAACAACTGATTTTGGCATGAGACCTACAGCATGAAGCTAGTGTAGGATGTCAAAATTTTGATTGAAAATGCAAAGAATTAATTTGAAAAAAAGATTCTCGTTAGCTTATGGTTTTGTAATGATCCGGGTTTACATTCATGATTACACTGCATGATACACTACTACTCCAGGCTATAATATTGCAAAATATTAGCTCTGGTTCAGAGCCCCCCCCCCCTTTTTTTATTATTTTTTTTGGTGTGGAAAGTTGCAGTAGTTTGGGCCCTAAACTACCGGAAATGTTGCGGCTTTCACATACTCTCACATCAAACGGATTGAAAATCGGCGCGAAACGGTACAATTGGGTGGGGGGCCCGGGGGTTTGGTTGGGTACTGACGTGCCTCCGAGAGTCTGGAAGTAGGATACATAGCTATAGCCCTTACCATTTTTTTTTGCCAAAAAAAGGAACCATTACCTATACCAGCGATGCAAAATTTTGGGCCCAATTTAACCCCACGTTGCCATTTATTTCCCAAAATGTTGACATTTTAAGCAAATTTTCCCAATTTGTGGCTTCCGATGAGAAAATTTGACTAATTTTCCAACAAATTTGAGAAACGTGGAAAAAAAACAACCATGGACTATATCAAATTGACATGAAAAAAGTGATTTTATCCAGAAGGGCCGCAAATTGGACGATTTGTCTGTGGCACACCCCGTATGGGATATTTTGTTGAGAGAACCCCATGAGGGCATTTTATCAAAATTAAATCTTTATTATACTTTAATCGGTACCATTTTTTAGTGAGAAAATTTTGAAAAAACCCGACCCATTTTATATTCAAAATTGGCATGAAAAAAGGGGTCATTGATATACCAGAAGTTGACAGGGACCGATGTCTGTGGCACATCCCCGTATGGTCAATTTTGTTGAGACTCCCGGGTCAATTCTATCAAATTTAAATCTTCTATCTACTTAAATCGGGCATCCCCTTTTAATTCCATGCCACTGCAGGTTGTAAACCAGACCTGCTTTTTTCGAGCTAATAGGATAGCTAAGTATAATTTACTTAGGCCTAAAAGGTTTATGTCATTGTCATATTCGACCTCCACAGATTTTCGTGACAGTACAAAACATATTACCAAGACGCGATGTAGTGTCCAGTCAGTTCTGTTATGGAGCATTTCTATAAATAGTCAAGGCGGTAGGTCACCAATTATGCTTCCAAAACACGTTAATGATCATGATGCTAATTAATGAATACAAAAAATATTTTAAACCTATTGTTCAACTGAGATATGAGGTATCTTTTATCCTCATTTTTTTTGTTTCCAAAACAATAATAATTTTAGAAATAAATATCAAGATGTCAAACTTGCCCACGCGATCACGATTGAACGCACTGGAAACTTGTGGCGAGACACAACAGGTCACGAAAATTTTGCGTCACGTCTCTCAAATACACGTTGGTGATCATAGAAAGTTTTTTAATGAATTTAAAATTACGTAGTATAACTCAATCTTGAATGTTTTGCATTAGGCCTTTTATTTGTTCTACTTTTATCACCAAGAACTAACTATTTTAATCGAACTAGCACAAAGGTCAAACTCGGAGGACCATGGGTAATTAAGCCACTAACATGGACGACAACTCGTACCCTAGAAACGGTCTCTCAATTTACGTATGTACTCTTGTCAAACCACGGAATTCAATAAGCATCTACTTAATGTTTACAACAGGTTTAGCTATGTTTACAACCAAGTTTCTTGGCATCTCATTGAAATCTCAACAATTATGAGCAGTGTGAATACATAAAAACCCCGAGCAATCGCGAGACACGATGGGAAGGGTATTACTTGAATAGGCGTACACATTCAACATGGCGACCTCCTGGGTCAAACATCGTTCAGCCTCATGGGGGAAAAACAATATGGGCGAAGTTCGATCTTTATAGAGAGATGAAGTGATTGTAATGTAGATTGTGAAATCGATTGATGGTGCAAGGTCATCATGTTTATGAATAAGAATGATTGTAAATGTTATTTTTAGGACTGGATTTTTGTGAAGTCAGTTATATATAGAAATTTGAGCTAGTATCGCCGTCAGCAGTTGCAATCAGTATCAGTATGATCAGTAGTTTTATCTACAATATAGTTAATGGTAATTTGAGCTCCCAACAGTGCCAGGATTATTATATTTTTATAATCCTTGGCAGAGTGCTGTAATATTCTACGGTCGTCTTTGACGCCGAAAGTGTGGGAATCAAAATGGATTCCAAATTGTGGACAGATAGAAATCGTTGGTTGATTATCGTGGACGGTATACGGTGGGATGTAATTATGTCGAGGGACTTAATTTACCTTGTCGGCTGGAAACTTGCTGGACAAAGTTATCTTTAGGAATGAGAAGATTCCCTGGGAAAATATATACCTGAGGAGTTTTGTATGAGCTTGTGCGCTGTCATTGGAGTCTTCGCTGTGGGACATATCATAGTGGAACTGCAACGCTTCTTGTGGACAATAGTGGACATTCTTGAGGACAATAAGTATACTTGTAATCTTAAATATCAGTGTAATTTATGTAAAGTTGTTTTGGACATACCAAATTCTTGACACCAATTCAAGTGAAGTCATTAAAACTGTTTATTATATATAAATTTAGATCATTTGGGCACAAGGCTTATTTATTTGTGTTTGAAAGGATTTCGACTTAGACGTCTACCGAGACGTCGATAACAGATAATAATTTTTTTCGCGATTTCATGCATCTAATGTTCAATAGTAATGTTTATATGTGCATCAGTCCACTAATATCGAGTATGGCCACCCTTGGCAGAATCAAGACGTCGCGGACTACTGTCCACAAGGTTGTTAATGATGTCGATAGGCAGAGCGTCCCACTCATCGGTTTACAGCATGAGATAAATCTTGTAGGTTTGAGGAAGATTGTCACTGCTCCCTGTCATTGATGGTCGGCCTAAGGCATACCAGCATGCTCGTAGGGGTCATATCAGGTGGAGCAAGCAGGCACGTGGTATCTGTACTCCCATTTCACTTTTGCCTCAGGGAAATTATCTCAAGCGTGGCGTGGTCGTCTTGCAGCCGAAAATTGTTGCATAACCCTTCGCTGGCTATTGGTTTTGCAGAATGTTCAGGTCACGCCGGCGTTCATATTTCCACATTGGCACCATAGTGATTTGTTTGATACTCAGAATAATGAATACCGGCACCATACCATCAATGAGCCGCACCCACCTGGGACCCTGAATACAGTCATATCGGACGGTTCTCACAACGTAATCGACGAACTATTTGGCTTCCATCTTGATGGTCAGGATGTAGCGGATCTCGTCAATAAAGACAACATGTCGCAAGTGTCCGAGCTGTAATCTCTTGACTCCGAGCCCAGCGAGTGAGTAGAGCCGAGCCAACTCTCTGCGTGACACAGGTAGGCGTGGACATTTGGTTTTTCGTCTTGCTCGTAACCCATGTTGAAGCACCTGCCGATTTACAGTTTAGCGAGAACGTGATTCCATAGTGTATTCTCAAAAAACGACGAAGACGACTTCGTTGGCATTTTCCGGGGCTTACGCACAAGATTATGCAAGTGTCTGCGGATCCATCTCGTTGGCTAGTCCAACGGGTCGTCCTGGAGATTTTCTTGGCCTCAACTGACAACCTCTCAAGATGTCTGAGGATTTGACAGATGCAGACCGTACTCTGCGATACCCAGGAAATCAACGACTTTGGTTTGTTTGTACCAAAGGGAAAAGGGAACAAAACCACAGACGTTGGCTTTTAAGCTCCCAACAAAAAGGCATCGTTACTATTCAAAATTATGCATGGATACTTTCACCTAGGTAGTGGGGACTCATTCTTAACTATTCACCTACTCTAATAGATTACTGAGGCGTTCAAAAAGAAATACGTTTTTTAAGATTGGGTCTGAAAAAAAAATTAGTCCAACTTAATGGGGCAAACAGTTATACTTAGTTCTCAAGGCCGTAGACAAGGGTGAATATTAGTTAATCTTCCTGCAGCTGGCCAGGCGTACGCAGTGCGTAGCCGGGGCGGAGCCCCCAGAACCCTGCCCCCCCCCCCCACCAGCCCCACCAAATAATAAATGACCTTTGTATGTACTATGGAGAGGACCCAGAATGCGCCCCTCAAAAAAATGCCTCGGTCCCCCTCTGCTCCCCCTTTCATTATATTACAGTTAGTTGATACTGTTCGAGTACTATCTCATTCCTACTACTTCTGCCAACTTCTACCTTGACATAAGAATGTGATACAGGCTACACTTGAGATCCTTGGGCCTCCTTGAATGAGGTTTTGAGAAATGGGCAATATACGTTGATTTGAGGCTTAAGGTGGCTCTTGACAGGCATGGTTTTAGGAAAAGGCATGGTTGCATCAACTACATTCATACCATGAGCAGTGGGGGGCGTAACAAGACAATTGCAAATATGGGGGAAATTCGGAAGGAGGGTGCCGAAGCATTTTCTGAGCCGGTCCTCATAGACGATTTACAGTCACTCTTTTGGGGGGCTGGCAGAGCAGAGGGAAAGGGGTTTTGAGCAGTGGCGTAACCAGGGGGGACAGGGGGCGAGCACCCCTGCTCAGGACACTTTTCGAACTTAACACCTACAGATAAATTAATCTATCGATCCTCTATCAAGTGGGCCATATCATCATTGATTCACCGCAAATTTGGTGCCGGGGTTACTCAATCTACCAATCACTGTTGACTTTCATGTTGATGGGGCCATACTACACAGAGAGTAATACACTGAAGGATTTTGAAAATTAAGTCAAGGTGCAAGTAAAGTAAGCAGCAGCTTCTATTGATTTCCGCAGGTTTTATTTTTTAACTTGAGGCTTCTTTCGACATGTATAGTTAAAAAGAAGTATAAATGGAATATGCAAGTTCAATGAATTATAGGAAGATCTGGGACTAAAGTCCTGTTTCAATGTTGACATTGTCTGGTTCATTTTTTGATTCAATCTATGCTCTAACTTCACACTCTAGTCAGGAGGCTAAAATCGTTATAGAGCAGTATCTATACATCATAAACACCATGTGATATCTGGTGGTTGTTTGTCCGTTTGCTTGTTATTGATTTGTAATTACTTTTTATTTGAAAATAAATTTGGCTATTTTTGACAAAACTTCAAAAATTAAACCATTCGATGATCCCGCGATCCCGCGATATACATTTTACCAAAGTGCATCATCACCATGCTTTCTTTCTCTTGGATAGCGAAACCATTATGAAACTCGTCTTTTGATAGATATTTAAGTACAGGTTTTCTCCTATCAAAAATTCAATCTTGCTTTCAAAAAGTTAGCAAGGCATATGTCTCGTTCCATTTTGCAATATTGAACACCCTCAGTGTGGAATTCCGAAGAATTCTGCAATTTACTGTTGATGAGGTTCCGACAATTCCAAACCAAATGAAGGAGAAAAACGACACATTTTACGGCATTTTAAAAGAATGGAGAAAACGCCAGTAGTGTTTAGCTTTTTTGAATAGGTTTGGGTCGTCACAAGACAACCTACAAGAAACATAAGCAAGAGATTGAAAATTAATTATGTATCTAGGCCGATCCAATTACTGAAAAACTCTTAAAGTGTGGCCAAACATGTATGGTCGGGATTAGAACACTGTTTTGGTATACCATCAGCTATGCACACCTTATTGGCAAATGAACCGAGTTTTGAATAGGAAAATTGCGGCAACGTTTGTGTGCAGATTAGATTGATCAAAGCAACAATGGAAACAGCATCCAAAATTGAGCCACAATCTGAGCTAATCGATGCCATATTTTCAAGCAACAGATATTGAAAATATACAAACAAACGAAAAATATGAACAATATGTACGCTCGTATGTTCAATTCAATGATGTTACTGATCGCGTTACGGGCCAAAATCGCAAAAAAAGTGACCCAGGCGATCAACGAACAGCGATGATGGCGGTCAAAGTTGAACTTTCAGAATCATGAACGATATAGAGTCATGTTTTGATGATGTTGGCGAGATTGCACACTGGCGGATCATGGTAACTAAAGATGGCATATATGCCTTCAGGGTGTCAGCCTATGTCATGAACAAGACGTGCTGCTGTGAACTACTGATGGAGTACCTGTCACAAGACAACGACACACTATTTGATCGCCCAAAAATGTTATTTTCGTGGGCCAAAAGTACATGTATTCATGGTTACCGATGTGCAAACTTGTGCGGTCAAATGGTTGGTTTTTGTTTGAAACCGTTGTCTCTAAAGACAAACGACCCCCAGTATCCCACCCTCCGTCTTCGTATGAATTTATAACAGTAATAATTTCAGTAATAATTTGCTTCAATGGATTTGTTGGCCTCATTTATATCAGGACCCTACAGCTGCGTTATCCTCTGAGTAGTCATCATAGTGGCCACAGCTTGATTAAGGCTGAGAATGTCTCCAAGCTTCCGTATTCAAATTCGAACACATGGTTAAAAATTAGGGCGTTCATTTTTCCAGGGTTGCCTCTGAAAGATTCAAAATCTACCTAAATCGTCAATTATGATCCATTAGTTTTGACCCCGATTGCTTGCAGTTTGTTAAGCAAATCCAAACAAATGAAATGTACTAAGCTAAATATGACGAAATAAAGGTTCAAAACCAAGCTTATATTGGCCGTTTTCTGATCTGTGTTTTGCATATATATCAGTTTTTAACAGCATTTTGGATCATAAAGTGTAAATGGTAGTGGAAAAGTACGTCACATGAGATTTGATGACCGTTATGTTGTTCTCGCCGATAATGAAATTGTAATAATATTCTTGTCAATTATTTACACTTCTTTTTTGCGGTCGTTTTACGTACGAAAATAGGAGAGCCAATTATTTATATGATTTCTTTTGAGCAGCATTTATGCATAGTGAATACGTGATAAGTTACCCGTTTCAATTAATCTTATCCATGTGAGTTTTAAATTATGTCATTCCTATTCCAAAGGGAAAACAAAAACCAGACAGTATTTTAAATCAGTAAAAAAGTGGTTTTTGTAATGAAAAATGAATGGGAGCAGTTTGATAAAAAACCAAATGACAGAAAATTGGAGATATGATCCGAAATGGTTCGCCAGTAATATTTCTGCAGTCATATTCGTGCATATCCTTCTTAGATACTGCGTTTTGCTTCCTGTTAACAAACCCAGATTCATGCACACGATTTTCATGCGAACAATTCGGGAGGCAAATAATATGCATGCAGATGAAAGCTGTGTATTGCATTGACTTTACACCTGAAGTTTATGTCCAGCCCGTCAGAATCTCCGGCTGTCTCAGTTGTCCAGCTGATGCTATGACGAATCCTAGAGGACACATCGCACCTTGTCTTTAGCTGTCCATATACGACCTGGCTTACTTTGCTGGCTATATCCAGATCAGGTGACATTGCTTGCTGCTTTCGTAATCGTCATTTTGCTAATCGGGGGACATTTCTTAGACCATCAGCTGGGCATTAAAATTACTAATTATTAGATGCCAATCTAAAGATGAGAAATGTTCATAATAAGCAGCAAAAAGCCGGGCATTATGTAGTTCGTAGTAGTCCACGAGTAGCATTTGCTACTACTACTATATTACTACTACTACTATACTACTACTACTACTACTACTACTATACTACTACTACTACACTACTACTACTACTACTACTACTACTACTATACTACTACTACTACTACTACTACTACTTCTACTACTTCTACGCACATCTTCTATTAGTTACTGTCGCTGCGCTGCTGTGTCAGAAAGAGACCTTGTCATCATTATGTATGTATGTATGTATGTATGTATGTATGTATGTATGTATGTATGTATGTATGTATGATTCTCATAAGTTACTTTTTGAAACTGAAAAACTTAACAGAAAAGGAAGAAAACCGCAGTGCTCAAAGACATGAATCTCCAATTACAAGGAGGGGAGGGGTATGTTAGGATACCATATTATGTGTGACAGAAATACGGATAGTGCTTTAGCTTCCATGACCAAATTTTTTCTGGTGATATTTATTGCATTTAATGAGAATTTTATTAATTAATGCTAATAATTTGCATAATTACTGCCAAATGAGGAAAGTATAGGGTTAGAGTAGATGGTGTTTTGGCTTCTTAAATCACTTATTTTAACTACTCCCACTCGCCGGCGAAAGCTTTCCTGCGAGAGAATAAGAGGAAGGCTTGGTCGCTTTGGGAGGGGCCATTCTTCATGCGCTGCCATGTAAGCAACATATAAAAGAGGGAGCCCGCCCAGGCAGGCCCGCGATTTTGTCCAGCCAGTACCAAGCTAACTATAGACCAAAGATAATTAACATCGGCCTGATTTTAAGGGTAATTAGTAATTGGCGTGACGGGACATACAACTCGGATGGCAAAAACCAATTGGATTCGGCCTCGTTACGTCTCCAAGTAGAATCAATGTTAACGGCATGTGTAGTAACATGTCCAACAATGGCACGCAAGTAATTTTGTTATTTTTTACTTACGACTAAAAAATATAAGAATGAAATCAATGACGAAGGGTTTGGGAGGGAATCGAACTACTATCTGCATTATCATTTATGCTACCTAAACTGACCTGACGCAGGCGTTTCTTTGAGACTTTTAATCAATAATTTTAGACATGAGTTTAAAACGTGGTGGATGCGAACGTTCCCAAGATAATTTTTGGGTGAGAAAAGCATGTTTTACCCCGTGCACTATTTACTTTACATCCACTTCACGGCTGTAGCCCCCAAATATGTTCGCCGCGCCGTCGCTTCAAAACCTGAAGGGAGAGATGCCGGTAGTGCAGTTCGGGGCTATATCGGTATATAAACTTCAAGCATTTTTTCGAACTGGACATCACAATGGGTGGTAACTGGCAAGGGTGGATTTTTCCCCTTAAAACCACTCAGTAATGATTGCAGTAAATGACGTGAGATACCTTGCTTTATTGTTTTTAATAAAAAATAAACCCGTCTAGCCGAATGATTTCGTATTCATGTATCGAGTAAAGATCTAAATTACAAATTCCCGAGTTCGCAGACTATTGAATTTTTTGCATCAAAGACCTGAATAAAGTGTGACACTTTACATTGCCATTACTTGACATTATAAACATTGGGGATCACAAAACAATTTTCTCTTGATTAACATGCACAATATTGCCGACACAATGATGAGATTTTCTTCCCTACATATTTCTTCAGGGAATAGTGACTGAATAATCCCGTTACGATATCTAGTATTGAAAAAAGATCATGTTGAACAGATCCGAGCGACTGCATTACCTTGAGAATCTCAGCTATTGTCGCTTGCCTTTTATTTTGGCAAACTACTAAGTTGAGTTCCCTGGACCACCAGGTTGGAGTAAAGACCGTTGCTTTACTGATTTGTAAGACATGTGCAGAGCACATTTTCACCGGTTTTTCTCTGTGGAATTCACTTCAGATCCAATTCTCTTTCCCCTTGTTATTTGTTTAAATATTCATACGTGTTCGGTAGATATCCAAATGCTCTGTGTGAAGTTTTCATGGAGTCTCTATAATATCAGTTTAATTTAGTTAGAACACATTTGGATTTGATGGTATATGTTCATTTCAACGTTTACCAACACCTGGCATACATTAGGTCTTAAGATATGTGGTATTGGCTATTGCTTTCATCATGCCAATAATTTGAACTATGTTATAACAATTGGTCATATTAAGAGTTTCGTTCGGATTAACATGTTTAGCTTTGTCCGAAAGGAAGATCGGCATGGTAAAAAATTCATACGACAGTTAAACGAGTTTACAGTTATTTACACCTTTCGAGTACCAGCTGACAGTTAAAATGACTTTTTTTATTAACTTTATTTTTAATAGTTTGCCTTTCTATACACAATCGAAAGAGTTAAACATGTAGGCCAATCCCAGACCTAACCCAAAAAAGGAAAGATTGCAAAATGCTGGCATCGAGTCTCTTAAAGTCTGCGAAACATATGGCTAAATTACGAAAACTGTACGAAAACAAACAAGTGCTATACTGGAGAAGGCGGGGCGCGGGGAGAAGGGCGCGGAATAACCTTTGATATTAAGTAAACACCCAGGTAAAGCACAGCATCAAATCAAGTGACCCTTAAAACAACGCCCAATAAATTGGCATCAGTATATGTGTAGGCTGTAGGCCAGCTTCCTAGTAAATCTCCCTCACATCAGTTGAAACAGAAGTTCCGACAAGCCGAAGGCACTCATCCATCTCTGTCACACCCCGCTTGTCTTTGGGGCACACTTGTAATGAGGTACAGAGGCCGTCATTCGTCTCTGTCATACAACTACTACACCACTTGCCTGCTGCTTACAATAACCAATCAAATGCTGATACTCTGCAAGTTAAGTAAAGTTGGATTTTTTTCTTAATGTTCCACCTTGCGTTTATTCGAATCTAGGGCACTGCTTGTCATATGTAACTTTGATATTCGTGCATGTGCAAGGTGTTTGACATGTAAGAGATCATTTCGATTAATCCTTTCATTTGGATGTATACATTAGGCCTAAATGTCCTAGTTTTATTGTTTATGATCCAATGGCCTACATACTTCAAGTGTAAGATGAACGAGATATCGTATATAGTGGATATCAAGGGGTCAAAGGCCACTGGAAGGTTAATAATGTACGATATAATCGCACTTATTTTATACTTATTACACATGTCTAGGTGTTATCAGGACAAGTATGTTTGTAGATGTATATAACGTATGAAGGCTAGGCTAGTGTACTAGGCCTATGTAGGTTAGGCTGTTATAAGTTCGACATCGGCAACAAATACGAAAAAACTAAACTTTGAATCGAAGGTCTTTACGTTTACGTGCTGATGTTATTTTTTGTTTCGATTGGTCAACCAACAAGTGTGACTGTATCTGACTTACATTGCTCATTA
>JAMKCH010022379.1:0-74535 GCA_023653785.1 Ophioderma brevispina | reverse complement strand
GGCTGAAAAATGCCCATGGTTTTCAAAAATGCACAAAACTTGAAATTAATGAAAATTTAGCTGAAAATCCAAAGAGGTGGCCGTGAAGCTATTGTTTTACGGTGCTCACAAAAATAGTCAACAGACGACAACTAAGTGAAACAAGCCATTGACATGTTTTATATGAAAGGATACTTGGAGTAAGGGTGATTAATTTAAGACTCCATACAAATAAGAAAAAATTCGTGTTTGGTTTCGAAATCCACACAATATAGGAATATTGGTCCAAAATCCAAAATGGCGGGTATGCAATAAATGATCAAAGCCGAACCCTTGAATTCTATTTGGCCCGCAATGAACTTTTGTAAAATTACACCGAAGTTAGTTAGTGGCTAAATTTCCAAATCAGTTGTCAAAACTGTGTCCGCCGTGATAATTTTTGGTTTTATTCTGGATTTTTCATAATAAATGAAACTACAAACAGCTGTAAGGGATACATAACTTATGGAACATCTCATAGTGTTAAATAAGATCAGACAGTTGTGTCATCTACATGAGATTTGTGGCCTTAATTGATTCCCTTCTTGCTTCTTGTGTTCTTTTGGATCAGTTAACTCCCAACATCCTATGCAGAAAACTTCATTGGCAAACCACATGTATGGACAGTAGACATCGGTAACACCAAAGCCTTGACAACAGGCCTTCGATAAATACGTGAAATAGAAGAACTGAGGCCTCATCTACCGTATGAATTCACACATAAGGGATGCTGCGAGACTAAAATTGTATATTTGAAAATCAAGTAGAAGTTTTTACTTTGATTTTTTTAAGATACTGGTGTGTAATAGTCTGAAGTCTGACTCAGAGATTTTTTTGAAATAAATTTTTTGTGTAATTTATTAAAAAATAGTCCACTAAAATTAAAGATATTCACCTAAATCCGAATTCCAAAGTTTTGATATGAAAGCAGAGTTTTTGTTCCATGCAGTAAACATTTTGTGTACATATGATAACAGTGCCAGAGGCTACTGTGTATAACAAAAAATTCCGAATCTTGGACATAAACAAGTTGGATTTTCTATAATAAAGGACTTCGATTTGACTTATCATTTCACCGGACTAGTGTATGGACAAGCATTGCTATTGCAAAAAAACATTTGTTTTGAAATTGAGGCCGCCTACTTCGGGAAATCTCTGAGTCGCCTTTAAAGTTCAAGCAGTTTTTGGCCCTATGTTCTCATGCAGATGGATGGCTGTCTAGATAGCCAACAAATCAGTAATTTAAAACAAAAATTATCTTTCAGGGCCCACTGGAATATTATGTTTTTATAAGGTTGAATTGACTTGTTTACAGAGATGTCTGTGCAGTGTGTAATTTATTTATCCAAACATAAAATTGATTGATTTGGGAATTTTTAAATATTTAACAAACAACTTGGGTGTTTTAGTGAAAAAGCTTATCCCTGTGTTTTAGCACATTCAAGCTCTATTTATGGCCTTTATCAGCTGGTCAAATAGGTTTTATTTGGATATGGAAATTGAAAGTCGATAATTTTCTGTTGAATGTCATTGCGTGGATGATTTTTTCCTATTGCCTCTTACTTTTCAGATTTTTGCAACCAGCCTTTTGGTTGCCACCCAAATCAGCTATGCAGATTAGAATAGCGGCAGTCTGGCAGTCAGTAAGGAGAGGTGTAGAGAAGATGGTAAGTAGATTTTACTTTTAATTACTTATCAAAAAAGTTAGTGATGGCATATAAGGTGGCATCAATAAAATCAATAAATCTCAAAATCTGATTTTTGCATGCTTGTGGAGTGGGTAGGTAAGCTTTTCCCAATTGGCATACTGTTGTCTGTATCCAGACCATGAAGGCCTTTCACGTTGACCACTGCATACACAGGTAAAAACACAACAATTGTAAGCAATATGAACAAAATACATACAATCACCGGTATGATGGGTGGAAGAGGGGTGTGGAGCGGGGGGGGAGTTGTGAGGGGAGGGGGGTGATGATAGGGTGGTGAGGCGTAGTTAGGGGAGTAGTGGGTACTGTATGGGTGGGTGACGGAATGGCGCCTGGGGAACCCAAAATATGACAATTGGATTTTAATTAAAGCGGCACTAGCACAATTGTTCACAAAATATAATTTCTTCAATTTGCTCCAAATGATAGTCTTGCCATTGGAAGAATAGAGCTAGCTTTTACACAGAAAGTACATACCCCAAACGATATGGACATTTATTAAGAGGTTAAGATACCAGGTAATTTATAGTTTTGCTGTAACTTGAATCAACCAATGTGTCTATTACATGAATATCATAGACTCAATACACGTTGATATTAAAACCCCAAAGGTCACAGACCGGTCAAACAGGGTGCACTGTGGGAATCAACTCCAGCAGTGTTTTTCTTGTGTTAACTGCGTATCTCCTTGTCTTCCTGTCTGAATAATGTTGCCGGAGTCATTTTAATTATTTAAAATTGTTCTGTTTACCCATAAGGTCCCTGTTTGGTCCTTAATCATTTCAGGTGGGGCTAATGATTAAACGCTCTACACCAGCAACCTTTATCAATTTTGAAAATCTGATGGTGCACTATTTTCAAATGTGCCAGTGGTCTCTTAAGCTTAATACAAATTGATTTCACATATATTGACATTCCCGACCTGAACTAGAGAAGTTGTAGAATAGACCAAATTGACCCACCCCATCTTGCATAAGGTCATGACCATATAGGATTCATACCAAACGCTAATTCCCGGAATACAATTATGCAATTATAATGACGTAAATAGAAGGGGAATATGAAAGATGAACCCAGTAAACCTTGACATACTCAGTGTATATCAGCATTATCCTACGAACATGGTAGTAAGTTAAGTGGTTCTCCCCTTCTAAACAAAAGTTGTGATGCAAAGGGGATTTTGAGTAAATTTGACCGTTACTTGCATAATATGACGTACATGAGTTAGTTGCAGATCATTTCCCTCAATAACGTAATACACAGACAATGCCAAATAGAGAGATTAAGAACCCATCTTTGAATGCACTTAACACTATTTTCCTCACCTCTTATTTCTTCAAAAAATTTACTCTTAAATGAAATGATAGTAACTGATCACATACAGATAAAGTGGCTTATTCATGGATCACTGAGTCTTCTTTAATTCCATTTTTTTATCTCAACAGTGCATAAGGTTGACCTTAACACTTGATGCCAATCTATAGAGTCATGTAATAGCTATGCAATCCATTAAGTAATAAACGATAAATTACTTTTTCATTTGCTAATATTCTTAATAGTGTAGTAAAAACAATGGTCCATACTCATAACTTGCCACTTTGTTTTTCCATTCTTAACTGTTTTTGCTTTCTTGTCCCCAAAGTAGAGTGGTTTATCTACTCCAAAATGTTAGTTGTGTTTTTTTTAACCAGTTCTTAGGTTTCTAATCAGAGCTTAGTAATTATATAATATTGAATGGCTTTGATGATACAAGAATATATTGCAGGAGCTAGAAAAATATTGCACTAGTCGAAGACAAGTACAATATTTTTTCTAGCGAGTGCAATATATTATTGTATCATACGAAAAGAAAGCCATTCAATATTATTATTATTATTTAAATATCAGGCTGACTCAAACCAAACCTTGCATTGACAGTGTTTTAGTCCAACTATGAGCGACACAAGCATTTCAATAATGGCATTCTTGATTAAATGCCCGGATGCGATACAATATTAAAAAGTATATTGTATTGCATCCGAGGACTTTTACCAAAACTGTACAATACAAAGATTTCTTTGCACCACTCGGAAGCCTGATATAAATAATAATTTTAGTTATTTTGTTCCAGTGTTGTATATTTCTGTTTTGTGCAAAGTGCAGATCCATTTTGTTCCAGAAAGTTTACCATCTGGACATGAAGCCAGGAAACACAACACTCATTGTGGAACAATGTTAAATTTATTGCCCCTATAGGGTGTAAGGGGAAGACTTCGGTATCCACTTTCCTTCAGATAATCCCTGATCACAGCCAAAAATTTGCCATGACAACTTGTCTTTGGGTCTCCTCCAAATGCAAACACTTTGCAAGTACTTCAAATCATCCTGCATATGGCCGATTAAGAAGCCTCAGTAGCGTAGCGTAGCAGGGGGGCAGCTTTCCCCCCCCCCGCCTGTGGGGAATCTTGCCCCCCCCCCTGAAAAATTAGTGATTTCCTTCTTCATCACATATTGTGTAAGCTCAATATTTTGAACCAAACTTTGACACTTCATCTGTTTCTATAGTGGTGGATTGCTTAACAGTCAATTCCTCAACAATTTGTTTCTGTGATAAGACTAATCTCTGCATGTTTATTTGAGGATAGTATGTCTGCTGGGAAGCTTATTGACTTCTTTTCCAGCCAACTGTAGTATCTCAGCTATTACATCACCAATCCAATTGTTTGCCACGTTATGGGTCAGCAAATTTTGCACACATTTCTGTGTGTCAGTTGTGTACTGTTAAGTTGTTGTATCAAAAAGTTCAACCAGATTGCTTTTAGTTTCTTCCTCTAGAATATCATACCTATGCTGCAATTCCATTATTTCCTTTCTGAGTTCTTCCATCTTATCTTTATCACTGCTGCCAATATCACCCATCTCTTCTCTTTCCTTAACCTCCACTTTTTTTTCAGATTTGCTAATTAATCTGTATTATTTCTTATATCTACTAGAGTGTGGGCCTGACATTTGAATCCTAGCAGGATATTCATCAAAGGCAAACTGACCAAAACAACAGTTTCAGTTTCATGGTTGCCTCCATTGGAGCAGGGTCATTGCAAACTATTGCTGGACCCTGGATTATAAAAATACTACTTCTTAAAGGTACTGGTTTACACTTGATTTTTTTATTTAGGTTATTGTGGTGTGATATTTTGTAATGTTGGATAGTTATTGGTATGGCGAGTGTTTTGCGTTTTGAGGATGTTGATCGCTAGTTGGTGTTTGTTGCTACACGTTGCTTCTGGTTTTTAGATGTTGAAGTAGTTGTTGGCGGAAGTGTGTTGGTTCTGGGCATTCAGTGAGATCTTGACATGTTGACATTGTATCTTGATAGCAGTAGGCGCCATGTATATAAGTGATCGTTGATTTGTCTGGCAGTTTTAGCTTTGATTCTCATTCTGTTGATGAGTGATTTTGAGTTCGTCTTGGTAATTTATTGAGTGCGTTTGTTGCTTGCAGTTTTGCTTGCAGTGGGTTTGTGAGGGAAAGTCTCAAAAGTACTGATTTTGACTGTGTGTGGTTGATTGAATTGATCCTGCCATCTGTGATGTGCTGTGTGTTGGAAGGAAAGTGTTCGTGGTTTGCGCGACTGTGTGGCTATGATTATGTCAGTTTCTAGGTTTCGTAGTGCCGGCTTTGGCTGCGGACGTCCGTCTTCGTTGCCGGAATGCTGACTTGAGTGACTGGGAATCCAGTTGATGATGAATTTTGTTTGCTGTCTTATGTCTGTTTGACCCCTCCCCCCCGTTCCATGTCTTTATTCAATGCTATGTTGTCCCGATGTGGGTTGCGGATGTTTACGATGCACCTTGGCAGTCTGTGTGGATGACGATGTTTGTAGCCGGCTGTGTTTTTGCGTTGCGGATTGCTTCGCGAATGGGGGCCCCATTCGTTCTGTACCGTGGAGCAAATATCCGTTGTTCTGAATTATTTTGTGGTGTATGTGGTGCTCAGAGGCAAATCCACAAGTGGCGTCTTCGGTGACCGAAGCCGTCCGTGTAGTAAACAAGTGAGATCGAGTTTGTTGACTATGCATCTGCGATGCTTTTGTTGGCCGATTCTTCTTCGTACTATTGCGGGTGGAGCTGAGTTTTTATAATAGGACGAGGAATGCGAGGAGTGTACGCGACAGTTTTGGGACCATGGATCCGAGTGATGAATAGGTTCTGGGACTGGAGGTTGCGCGTCTGGCTGTGAAGTTCCAGGCGTCTTGCGGTTTTGGAGGAGCAATGTGGTGTCGGTAAAGACTTCCTTTGATTTTGTTAGGCTTTTCGAGATTTGGCGTGTTAGAGCGTGGTTCAGTGTGCGGAGGACTTTCTCGGCAAAGATAGATCGTCGTGCTTCATGTCGGACCTGGGCAGTGAGTGGCATAATTTCTGCTTCGGAGCTGGACAGGTTTGGAGTTGGCCAGCGAGGCGCGCCTAGAATTGTGCGAATAGCTTGGTTCCGAAATGTTTCGAGCTGTTTTCGGGCCGGGTTGTTGCGAAGGCGACAAACTACACAGCCATAGTCTAAATCGGACGAACGGTGGACTTGATAAATTTGCGGAGTACTTTGAGAGTTGGCCTCCGGAAGACCGCTTAGGTTTCCTCATTGCGTTTAGACGCTTTTGTTCCCTTTTGACAGGATACTGAGTGTTGTGAGAAGTTGAAGATGTTTATCAATGATTGATGACACCAAGATACTTATATTCGGAGACCCATTCAATGGCCTGCTCGACACAGTGACGTGGAAATTTGGCGAACCTATTTGGAAGTCAAGCTTTGGTTTTGGTTTACAGAAGAAAATTAAGACAAGTCATCCGTAATATGACTGAGTGAGTCGAGAGTTTTCTGGCGCTGCGCTCGGAATTCTTGGTGGAGACACAAATGACTAAATGCATCAAGAGTAAGCAAAAACATGCGCGTCATAGTTCTGCTGAGCCTTGGACCGTATAATGTCAGCGATTAGAAACATTGAACAGTGTTGACTAGAGGCTCTGCCTTGCTGAGGGGAGTTGCCGTTTTCAAAACTGTGAAATTAGAGTGAGGCGCCTTGGAACTGGACTCTACCTTGTCTGTTGTTCAGGAAGTCCTTGCACCAGCCAAATTAGCTGTGCCGCGAGGCCAGATTTGAATCATGGATGGTAATGGATGCATCCTTTGTGGGAGGTCGAATCATTTTCGAGTCAAGAAAAACGCTTGCGATTTTGCCGACGTTGATTTGGAGTTCTTTGCGCTGGAAAGAAATTCGTGAGTAGAGCCGCGATTGCATCCTCCGTGCCTACGCCTTTTCGAAACCCAAGGAGGTTGGGGTGAAGTGAATGTGTGAAACGGTCTGGCTGTACTATTGATTCGCCGAAAAACCATAGACGCCATAATTTTGCTGATGCATGAAAAAAGCGAGATTGTGTCTGAAAGCGTTCTTGAGTGGTTTGGGATTGCGGCGAGGTTGGGATGTTTCCACGTTTCCGGGAGTAGTTTCAGGTCGTCCCCATGACTGATTGATTCATGATTGAAGTTTTAGGACCATCTGGGGATACGAACCATTGAAAACGAAATTTGATCATCGCGGCAAGAGTGGTTTTGTGTCTATGTCAGTGCTGGTTGAGTTCATGTTGGTGAATGGAGTGTTATGTGGGGTGGGTTTTTTCTGGGTGTTTTTGTTTATGGCGTTTGTTGCCTGTTTGTGTCGGAGTGTCTGCGAGGGTTTGAAGTTTTGGAGTATGTTTTGTGAGAGGTTTGTGAGCTTGGGCGGTCGGCAGAAAGTTTTCCAAATCTTCAGTCTTTATTTGTTGGATCTGGTTGTCGAGTGGTAGAAGTCCTGCAGCCGCCGATCATTTTAACATGTTGCCACAGGACTTTGCTGTTTGTTTGTTCGTTGAGTGTTTTGTCCACTTGACCCAAGATTGTGTTTGCTTCTTGACATGTTTTGAGATGTATGCTAATGGCTCTGAAAGTTTTGCTTGTGGTTTGTTGGTGATGTCTTATCTGGGTGTTTTATGTCGCTAATTTACCTCGTCTTTGTTATTTTTATTGCATCAGTGTAGTACCACGCATTTCGACATCTCGGACCAGGTGTGCTTCGGGGTATTGCTTTAGTTGCAGTGTTGTGAAGGTGTATGGGAGGGTAGTAGTTCTTTAAGTGTTTGGTTGTCTTGTGGGGGGTTGTTTGTCATGTGTTCTTTGAGGTTGCCGTTGAAGGCTAGACCAGTCAGCGTTGTCGAGTCGCCATCGTGCACGGTGAGATTCTGGTGGTGGAAGTGGAGTGTTGCGGATGATTGGTTGTATTGCGTAATGATCACTAACTAAATGTGGTTGTATCGACCATTCAGCTTTTGTGAGATTTGCGATATGGTTTGATGCTATTGTGATGTAATTCCTGTACCGCTTAAGTGTGTTTGGTGCAACTGTGTGAGCTATGGTGGGCTGACAGGGGAGCTTTCAATTGGTCAAGAAGAGATGCACCTAAACGATCTTGTGTGGGCCCCCAGATGAGATGATGAGCATTGGAAATCACCGAGCAGAGGATGGCCGGTTCCGAATGTGCGATTGCCTTGGTTTTAAGTAGGGGGTTTACGTCTAAGAGTAGAGTTGTGGATGATGATTGTGGATGATTTGAGGTGTAACTCGTACGCTGAGTGTGTTCTGTATTGGGACCAAAAGGTGAATTGGAACTGACGGTTTGGGAGACACCTGCTAAGAGGCGGTCCAGATACCATGACAATTATCAGATTTTGGTTGATGATGAATCTCAAAGTCCGAAGATTAAATTTGATTTTGACAGGTTTCTTTTATTGGGTTCTAGGCGTGTGTTCTGAAGGCAGATAATATCGAAATTTTCCCTCACGAATTGCGTGCTCAATTGCTGGTTTCTTGTTGTGTGCACTGACAGTTGAAATGTAGCAGGTTGATGTCTCTTACCGCAGTTGTCTGAGTTCCTCTTCCAGGAGTTGGGATGGTGATGTTGAGGAAGTTTATGAGTGTCTTTGTTTTGGGAGCTGACTTGTCGTTGTGAAGTTTGTAATAGGACTTGCATGTGGTAGAATTGGTTTGAATATCTCGTTATCGTCCTGTCGTGGTGGAATGGTGTTTGTTGTGTGCTGTCGGTTCTGTGTGTTTTGTTGTTGGTGTTTGTTTTGTATGCTGTTGGTTGGTTTTGTTTTTGGGGTGTTTTGTGGGTGTTGGTTGGGGAGGGTTGTTGTTGGTGGTTTGTTGTGTGCTGTTGGTTGGTGTTTGTTGTGGTGTTTGTTTGTGTGCTGTGGTTGGCGTTGTTTGTTTAGATTTGTTTAGACATTCTACCCCGCGGTCGTTGGTCGGTTGGTGTTTACTTGTGGTGTGTTCTTTGTTGTTGGTGTTTGGATGTTGCTTGGTTGTGTTTTTGTTGGATGATTGTGTTGTTTGGTCGTGACATGTGTTTGTGTGGTTTGGGACGTGGCGAGATCGGCTTTGGCTCATTGCTTCTACTTCCATTTGCGAGCGTACGGACAGTGGTTGAAGCTCCACAACAGATAAAAACAAACCATATAACAGACAGGAACAAAAGACAGGAACCTAACTCAGGGAGGGGTTGATGGGTAAAGGAACTGGGAGGGAAAGCTGAAAAGGAAGGAGAACAATGGAAATTACTGACAAAGATATGTGCCATAACCAAAGAAATCAGTGGGGCAGGGAGAAGTGGAGGATGGATGAGTGATGGGCAAAGGGACTGGGGAGAGACTGCTGAAAATGAACAATAAGAGTTTAATGAACAAGGGGCTGGGTGATAAAGACCCAGTAAATCACAGGCATGACAGGGTAAAGCTAAGTTCGGTCGCTGAGATAGGATCGAAGCCACTGAAGTTCAGGACCAGTAATACCATTTTTTGCAAAAAGTTTTTCAGTAAGAAGAATGGTTAACACATTGGCTGTATGTGGTGTAAGACTAGGTGCTGAAGTTTTTTGATGAAAAACAAATATCTCTTTAAATCTTTCAAAGCCTTTCCTCCCCTCTTGCCTACTTTTATTCTTACAAGGTTTTATACATATACATACAATTTCTTATAAAGCGCAATATCCTGTGTTGGTTGGTCTTACTGTTGGCTTGCGATTAGGAATTTTGGAAGCTACAGATTGTCATCAAATCTCCCCAGGATAGAGTGAAGGAATAACGGAAGAGGGGAAGAAGAAAAGTTGAAAATTCAGGTCGGTCTCAAACCAGAGGCCCTTCAGGCCCCAGTCCCATGACAGGGAATACTGTATAAGTCAATATTTTTGCATGCAGTTATTTTCGCGATTTTGCCAATGGCCAACTTTTGCGAGTTTTTATTTTCACGATTGTCAAAATTTGTTAACAGGAAATGTTTTTAAACTTAATAATTGACCCCAAACATAACAAATTTCATCTTCCTGATAGTGCTTTCATTTATTACATCTTTTTAAAGTTCTTACTATATTTTCCATGCTGCAACCCATTTTCTGTGGCATAACTACTTTTCTAAGTCTTAGGCATTTTTGTCAGTCATTCCTCCGGTTATTTCAGTCACGGTGCTTCAATCGTAGTGAAAACTTTCCGGACCTCTAGCCAATTTCCCTGATAGATGATTGTGTCATCCAGATT
Source organism: Ophioderma brevispina (assembly GCA_023653785.1). Classification (NCBI taxonomy): domain Eukaryota; kingdom Metazoa; phylum Echinodermata; class Ophiuroidea; order Amphilepidida; family Ophiodermatidae; genus Ophioderma; species Ophioderma brevispina. The sequence continues at coordinate 64,213 of JAMKCH010022379.1, read as the reverse complement.
GAGTCCAAATATGATCAAAACAATCTCAAACTACAGTACCCCATACATGTGAAAACAATGCCAAAGGGTCAAGGTCAAAGGCTTTATGCACATGGGAGCACACCATCAGATTTCAGACGGGTGTTTGAAGTTGAGATCGGTGCATTTGTTTTTGTACCCTGCCGGCCGCGGTGAGATTTTATGATCTGTGATTGGGTTTTCTTTTTTTAATTCCTCAAGTTTGTTTACACTGAAAAATTAGAAAGGCTTAAGTAGTAATGTTGCAAGCAGTTGTAAAAACATTCTACCCTATGAAGTCGTAATGCTGTTACAGTACTATGTTTTGTGTTTACAATTTCTGAGCATTTCTTGGAAGTACATTATTTTTTGCAAGTTTTTATTTTCGCAGTTGTAAAATTATTCGCAAAATTCGCAGCCTCATAAAAAATTTCTACATATACAGTACCACGCTATGACAGTGTTGCTGGCCCAGCCAGTGATTTAATGTAATGGTGCTTTTAATTTAAGGCCAGACAAAATCAATTATTTCTTTCACTTCTCAATGTTTTTACAAAAGTGTGAAGAGCAGGAAGCTTTATTTAAAAAAAATGGCATTTGTAGCAGTAACATTCAATTTGGAGAAAATGAGGAGACACCTCTTTATTCTCAATATATGCACCAGATATAGAGTTACGTACTTGTATGATTAAAGTAAAATCAAGTTACCTAATATATGGGTATAAAAGGTTGACCAAAACTATAAAAAGTATAAATTTACTTATAAATATGGGCCAATCTAAAAGAGTAAGGAGGGAGGGGATGTGAAACTAATAATTAATTTTATGTGGCCTCATCTCCAATTATGGAGCATAGTTTTTATAAATTTTAAGACTGTCCATATATAAGCCATTCCTTTTTAATCTTCAGAAGCAATTTTATGCTTTCTTGGCTTTGTTTTTCATAGTTTGATCTTTTTTGTGGAGGGAAAAATAAAGAAATAGTAGATGAAGATTTCAACCATATTGACATGATACATTGCAGTGGTTGATATGACATTGGATGAATACAGCTGATATTGATTTTTTTTACATAAACAAATATGTTAACATTTTACAACATATTTATTCCAGTTTCAGCAATTAATGGTCATTCAACAAAAACACATCATAATACCTTTTATTTTTCTTCTGGGTAAGGGTCAGGGCTCTCACTGCTTGTCTTCTGACATTTCAGAGATGGTTCCAGAGTCTCCGGTTCCAAAGTCTCAGCGTCGAGGGTCTAAAGAAAATACCAGTACAGGCAATTCACATTTGAACTGCAAGATGAAATAGTTATGAGCGAGTTATTTTCATAACCATCACTCATTTAACTTGAGTGATGGTTCCTGCAGTTGGGGAATATACAATCTCGTCAGAGTCAGTCCCTTACCACATTTTCCTCTCCCATTCTGTTAGCTCTCTCTTCCTTTGGCTTGTTGTTGGTTCAGTTATACTGCTTGCGGTATCGCTTATGTTCTGCAGTCTGGAGCAGAAAATTTGTAAACTAAAATGAATTATAAAGGTATCGATGCACAGCATAATTTCCATTTTGCTTTTGTTTCTAAAAGGCTAAAGGAAATGAGATTATTTCATTACTCAATATTTCCCTCTTGGAATATTTTTATGGTAAGGTGAGAACAGGCCCATAACCAGGATTTTTTTCTAGGGGAGGGGCAATTTTTTTCAAAAGGGGGATTTTCTCCCAAATTCGCCCCTTCCCTCCAAATAATGTATTTTTTGCAAAGACAACAAATTGACACAAACAGCATTAATTAGACCAACAAGACGACTTTAAAATCACCTGTTGTGGAACACTAAAGGGCGATGATGGTGGTGGTGTATAAATAATGGTCTCTTCAGAATCAGAATTGGTCTTTACAATCTGAAAGTAAAAACAAGATTCACACATTAATTTGTAGATTACTATTAATTTAAATAACTTACAACCAAGTGAATAATTGTGCAAATATGTCTATATAGAAGATAAGATTAAGGTAGGATTATCGGATATGGCTTCGTGCCCAGATCTTGTTGAAATTGTCATCAAATGTTGGTATTGGTGAAAGAAACATGTGTGCCAAATTTTAATTTTTTCCAAAAAGGCGTTTTAGAGATATGTAGCCTAATGCATTTTCAAATTCCCATAGGCTTTGTTCAGGGATTGATTTTGGCAGTAGAGAAAATGGACCAAAATGGGCAATTTTGTGAAAAACTATACATTTTATTTCAATTATTTCTTCAAGTAATTGATGAGTTATAAGATTGGTATTTTGTTTTTAATGGTTAAAGAAATATCAAAAATCCATACATTTTTTTATTTTTCTGTGTGTCATCAAAAACAAAGAACAGGTGGTCGTAACAACACTTTTTTGTTTAAGTATTTCTAGAAATACTGATGTATCCACTTTTCATAATTTTTCCTAGAAGAAACTACAACTCCCTTGGTGGTGAATAAGGTGTCATAATGAAAGGAAATCATATTTAGAAAATTCTCACATTAGATTTTGCAGATTGAGTGTTTCTATTTCATTTTCCCTAAATTATTTTTCCCTCAAATAATTTTCTAAAGAATTAAACACTTAATTCAAAAAAGCCAATGTGAGATTTTAGGTATTTTGTTTATACACACATCCCTGGAGTTTCAGCTTAAAAGCACCTTCCATTTAGGCTGGGAAAAATTATTTAGTGTAAAATTAGGGAATTAAAAAAAAATTCATAAAAACACTAAAACAAATTTGTGCAACTGCAAAAATATATGGAGGAAAGTTCAATCCTAAACATAGTTAAAGTTTGGACTAAATTGATACAGGGGTTTTGATTTTATGGTCATTTTTCTGTAAGACCATTTTATCTGAGGGACATAATGGCATGAAAAAAAAATTACATAATGTAAAGGACCCTTACTGAAATCACTTCCACGAGTTTGAAAACAATTTGGATGTTTACATTCTGTAACAAGAAATGTCTTTAAAAAAGACAACGCCTCAGGATCTGAAAACGTTATTTATTACAATTATTACCTATGGTCCATGTCGCTGATGTCAGCTATTAGGTGCAGATATTTTGTGAGTGTATAGAAATGCTGTCTTTGATCGCACATGACTTACGCTGTCATACGGAGTCAACGCGCTTGTGCTTTAACACTGCTATCATTATAAACTGGGTTGACATCACTGCATGGAGATAGTGATATGGACCATAGCTTTTGTGGTTCTTTAAAACTCTGAGGCAATGACAATTGGCAGGTTGGTTGTACATCACTATGTATAGTTTTGTATTTGTAAAGGGCATAGAGACCTGCTGGTTTATATGCGCTAAAAACACTTCTATTATCAGTATTACTATGATTGCAGCCAATACAAATATAACAGTAGAACCTGAGATGAATGAACTTGTTAGGTTTATTTATCTCATTAGGTAGAACAAAAACAAAAGTTGATTAAAAACAAGCCTATAATCCATAAATCCATGTCACAGGCTTATTTCCCCAATGAGGTCCAGGGGTTTGCATGTAAGGAATAACTATGTAAAGGCAAAAATGTGCTAAAAAAATAAGAACCCATATGCCGTATGTGGCATACTGAATGATGAAGTAATTAAACAAAACAACCGTTATTTAAGACTAACATAGCTAGTCTTTGTAATGTTTAACCCGTCTGTTTAGCATTTTTGTGCATCTGTTTCATACGTCTGTTAGGCTTTCTGCCCGTCCATTAGGTTCACCTGTTTGGCCCGTCTGTTTAGCCCGTCTGTTTGCATATTGGCCACGGCTGTTCCAACATCTGTTATGCGATTTTGTACCAGTTACTTACCTGGAAATTAATTATGCGACACGCAAGCGCAGTTGGACAGGGAATTGGATTTATAATGAGCTTAGATTTACTGTTACAGCAATGGGACGGACAAAGTTGTATGTGCCACAACCTCTCGTATTTCTTAAATTATCTCTTGCGGTGTATAATCATCACTATATTTTAGGTTTCTATCATAATTTCAGTAACTTACGACGCATATTATTATGCACAGACAGGATATCAGTTTCCGTTCTTACCTTACCCATACAGCTAATGGAATAGTCTTCTAATGAATAAATGTATTAAGGTTAAACGTCATCAGTCCAAGCAAAAATCTGCAGAAGGGGCAGAGCCAAATTGTATCCGTGTAATGTAGCGCCCAATTAGGCGGGATTAATTTGTATTCATTACATTGAAGGAGGTAATATAACACGCCACTAAAAGATGGCACACTGACAAGTAGGCGCGAATTAGGTGCCAATTCCTTCTTAGAACGCCTGTAAAAACAGGAAGAGTTCCGGGGGGGGGGGGGGGTGGCAGTTTGTGGCATTTACCAAACTTGAAAAGCACGTTGTCATCAGCTCACAAACCATTGCTATTGTATATGTGCTATCCCGGCTAATCCATCTTTCACTTGCCAGATCAATATCTTACTACAAGCCTAAAGTACAATGCCTGAATGCTTTTGAATTGTGTCGCAAAACATGCTAGATACACTGTAAATTCTGTCAGGGATGTGAACACCTTGTTTTTCTGATCCAGAAATTGCCACAAACTGCCACCTCCTCCCCTGGAACTCTTCCTGTTTTTACTGTTTTTACAGAATGTAAACATCCAAATTGTTTTCAAACTCGTGAAAGTGATTTCAGTAAGGGTCCTTTTCATTATGTCAATATGGTTTTCATGCCATTATGTCACTTTAAGTAATGAATATGGATTCCTTCTTTAACAAGTCATTTTTATAAAAAAAATTTAAAAATGCCGTGAGACGCAAGGCAGTGGTTAGAAATGCAAATAATGTTGAAAGGGAGAAAAATTACAAACACATAATAACGTATTAATACAAACTTATGAACTTCAAACATGAGTGGTTATCTTGGAAAAAATAAATGTAAATAACCCCCACACTCTGTTTCAATAAGCTTTAGTATAACCCTCTATTTTCCTCATGGGTGCAGGCAAGCCACAGGGCATGCTATTTGTTGTTTTAAATCCAACGCCTACTGCTCTTCCTCTTTCTGAGTCAGTGGGGACTGAGAGTTTTTTTTTTTCGAACATGACTTAACTTAAAACCATACTTTTCATCCCCCTGGCTTGAAAGCAGAGAGGGATATTGTGAGGGCGCGCTGTCTTGTATGTATTTGTATGGTGTTCCAGTTTGGGTTAGCTTTTGGCTAACCAAGGTTAGGTTTCGTTTTTCAGGTCTCCTTCGAAAAGTTGAAGTCTGAATTGAAACCAGACTTGGGTTAAGGTGGCAATAGAAAGTTTTTTTCCCTCATATGAGCATGATGCTCAAAGGGCCTGGATCAGGTCATAGGTCATCTGAGGTCATGTTTCCATACTGCCAACCTGGCCATGGGATGACGGCAAGTTTACTTGCAGTAGTTTTGTTTGTTTTTATTACAGAAATTACAATAAATGGCACTTTTGCTCGCACCTTGGCAATCTGTGCCCACATTGGTGCTAGCCGTGAGTGTAAACCATAAACCAGGAAGCAGACCCAACACCCACCCGATGTCATGTGGTGCCTTAAGCCTTGCTACTTCAAGAAAAAATGGCGCTTCTGCCCAGGTTTTTTTTTTTTTTCAGGTTCAAAGTATAATGAATTACCGTTGTGTGGGAAATGTTATAGCTCAGGTGCGCCTCCTGAATCAAAGAATTCAAAGATATGAGGGCACAAATATACAGCTCTGACAGTGTAATCACAGCTACGAGCATCATCATCATTGTCACCATTATGATACTATCACCACTACAATACTGACTATGATGACAGTCACCAAAGGCATAACCATGGATGGGCAAGTTCATGATTATTGATCATCATAATTTGAAGTGACAGGAGTATATTTTTTTTTTTTTGAGGCTAAACTTTTTTCTCAATTGTCTTGATAGTTGTAGACCACCTGCCCGCCAAGGTTTTCAAAGGTTTTAATTGGACAAACATAGTCTAAAGAAAAACTGCAAAGTTTGTTTTGATTTGCCTGCTACAAATCATCCTATAGAAAACCATCCTTTGATTTTTCTGTCATGCACGAAAAAAATTCTAAATCATTAACTTATTTAATAAAGACAGCGTATTGGACTTATTCCCTTCGGTTGTGATTTAAATACATGGGTAAACCATTCCAAATATCTAAAAAATGGGTTTTCAAAAAAATTGGGGTGCTTCTTTCTGGAAATTCCTCATGTCTCTTTAGTCATCATGATGCAATGTATGATAAATTAAAAATATAAGAAATTATGGCAAATATATTCATTGCTGTTAAAATAAACTTTTTTTTCCCTGCTGTTGAATTGGATGATGATGAGGAGAGGAGAGGAAGAGACAGTGGTGGCTGCTGCTGCTGCTGCTGCTGCTACGGCTGGAGTGGCACGCACCCGGCCGTGGTGCGAAAAATTCACAATTGCAACATTATGAAAAACAATCATTCTGGCACATTTGTGTAGCACTTGGAAGCTTTAAAACTGACTCTTCCCAACCTTAACAAATCCAAATTGGCACGAAAATGATCTTCTAACAATTATTCCCTACATTCTTAGCTCGAAAAGAGCAAATTTGAACCAAAGTTGTTAACCTGACCATATTTGGATGTTTTAAAAATATTTTTTTTTAAGTTTTTTACATTTTATGATATTTAACCGTTTTAATTTTTTTTAACATCAGCAACAGTTTAAATTTTAACTAACCCTGTTTACCACACACTTTGCTAAAACAAAATGGTGACCCATTGAGATCACAGAATTTTTCTCTCTTCAAAAATGTTTGTAAAGACACATTAGGTCCCAGAAATTCTGGCAGTAATCAAAAAACATCTATACTAGGTGATGGTGGGACCCATACATAGATATTTAGTTTTTCACAGGAATAGGAGTGTCGTAAAGGCACATGCTGGGCCAGAGCTTCAAAAGTAGGCATGTCTCAGAGGCCCCAATTCCAAGGTAGCAATGAATCTTGTTGTGTGAGAGAAAATATCAATATCTTTTGTCAGGGAGTTTTTATGCCATAAAATGCAGAGGGCCAACTGTGAAGAGACTAGTCCCGTGCCCAAAGTACGTAATTAAAAACTCATGACAGTCTGGCAAATTCGTATACCTCTTTAAAGGCTGACTCGAAGATTTCCCGAAGAGGGTGCACTCAATTTCAAAGAAAAAATTTTTTTTGCATATACAAAAGGCGTTCCAATACTCTACTCGATTCGCCGCTGATTAGGGACAACCTGTACTTTTTACGGGTAAGAGCTGTTTGTGGGGGGTGGGGGAGCACAGCAATTCAAATTTGCAGCACTCCTAGTCCGTGCGTTCTTAATATTGTGTGCTCTACGCCTACGGTTAATACCATTGTGCAGTGGTCAAAACATAGAAGGTCACTGGTAAAAGTAACGTACGTTAAAATGTGAAATACTACCTGTATAAGGCAGGTGCGCTATTGAATTCTAAATATGGTAACAATGGTTTTTGCGCTGTCCACACATGTGATACGGGGCCTCGTCATTACTTTCATACGTTACCTAAACTATTACGACTAATACAATAGTCAATGCCACTCCCAGATGGTCCAACCTTTGTCCTTAATAGTTGAAGCACATTGGATAAAATACGCAAATGAACATTTTGGCCTAAACACATAAAAACGCAAACACAACTTTGTAATTAACGTTGCCTAAATTAAACTTCTTTAGTCTAAATAATTCGGGAATTACTTTGTCAATGTACATTTAGGAAGTGTTTAAGGACATAGGCCCTACTAAACATACCGTGTATACTGCTCAGTAGGCCTACAAATTCTACAAATAAACCTGAGGGTGTTTAATTCCTAAACACCGTTTACAGTGAAGTGATGATGTAAATGATATATAAATCGATCGTATTAAAACTGTACAAATGTCAATTCAGAAAGTACAGCAAACAAAATCAAGTTTTGTCCTTGGCCGTTTTCCCTTTCAAGTCACTTTCTATTGTTAGGCAGCGAAGCGTCTTCTTGGATAGATTAAAATGCTTCTTCCCTATTTCACCGAATGGATATGACCCAAAACTTTCCCCCAGCTCCTATATCAGCGCGAATCGAGTATAATTAATGTGTGGAATTGCTAAGCTCAAATCAAAGTCCTTCATATAAAAAATCACAACTTTGTTATAAAATTCCGGATCCGGAATTTTTGTTTTACTCAGTATCCTGTGGTACTGTTATACTTCACATAAATGTTTACTGCATCAAAGTGAAAAATCTGATTCATCTCAAACTTTGGAATTTTAAAAGCATTTTAGGTGAATATCTTTGGTTCTAGTTGACTATTTTAAAATTTCAAAATGTCTGAGTCAGCCTTTAAAATAAGGTAAAATTGCCCACTTAATGGCTTTATTCTAAAAAGTGGACTTAGCTCATATTTTATAGTTCTCAAAATGCAACTCATATTACGATTAGGATTCACTATTATTCACACATTATATCTTTATATCAAAAATAGCTTGTCCCTCCTTGACTTACCATAGATAAATTTTGATATTATCCAAACCATTGCACCAAGACTTGCTAAGTGTTTAGAAATTAATTTGCACAATCTAACATTCTTTGCAAGAAAGTGTAGATTTCTCATTTGTGTCTATTAACTAACAAAACAATGCAACACAATAGCCTTTGGGGAACTCTTAACACAAGAATACTTCACTAGAATCAACTGCATATTTAACTTTATGTTTTTTTTTAAAAAAAAACATCCATATAAACAAAACTGAATATTCTAAAATAGAGGTCTTTCACCTCACTCATGCATAACCAATAACAAAAGGTGTTAGTTTCTGTAGTATTCCTCATTCAGATCAATTTAATACCCGACCTCAAAGTACTTGTGCTATTCAAAGTGTGACCCATACTTTTATGCATACAAATCCAACATGCATGTTGTTCTTTAGATTTAGCAAGTCTCCAGAAATTTGGAATGGACTTTGCCATTCCCGGCAAGATGGCCGCTAATCCGAAAGGTGGAAGACCTCCATTAGAATATGCCCTTTTTAAACCTTTGTTATAGTGATGGATCTGACAGAACTTTTTTGTGCAGTTTCTTTTGTTCTCATATGCAATCATTTCACGCTCTTGAATGGACAAACTGACAGGGCATCAAGCAGAGTGGTTTTTTTATAAGTAGGCGTGGGTTTCTGCAATTGTAGGGTAATGGAAAATCCCTAAGGCAAACAAAGGTTCAAACAAATTTGTTTCATTGTGCAAATTAAAAAAATTGAAGGATTTTCAAACCACGTTTTAGTTGTCATTTAGGTAAAGTACGCCATTCATTTCAGATTAATTCGCAAATTTTAGCTTCACAACCTTGTTGTGGAGGACATATATGATCATGCAGATAGATGCATGCCTGGATGTCTACATAGAACATTCATTAATCCACTATACGAACTTTACCAATTAGTCAATGGAACTTCAGACCAGTGCACATGGTGAATAGAACATAGTGAGGTTCTGTGTGTAATGTTTTTGACAGGTTATGAATACCAATAAACTCATTTGCATATTTCAAGAAAATTTGATTTAACCAAGCTTTGTGGGGGCCATCTTAATTACGTACTGCTTAATCTCTTGTTATATGTATTTCTGATCCTAGCACCTCATTTTTGTTTGTGGTCACAAGATATGCACGAGAAAAGGTTATTTCCAAAATTTCAGTTTAAAAGGTGCAACGAGAGATTTCAAATAACAGTGTCCCTAAAATATACAATTCCGGATTTTTGGACTGTTGTCAAGCTTTCTATCAAAAATCTCACTGACGGATATAAGCTGGAAATGTTTTCTTGTACAAAGAATGTGATAAATTCTTAATTTTCGTGTAGAGCAATACAAAATTCAGCCTATGTGTTTATATTGAAATATAAACAATCAAAATCCACCTTTTTTCTCTCTTTTAAGACATTTCTGCAGCAAAATAACAAGGTAATAAATCTATGAATTGTCTATTCTATATGAAATTACTATTATGACACAATGATTGGGTGCCTCAAAATCTATCGTTTCACCTTAAGTTCTGACTGCATTTTTGTGTTATGAGCAATTGTGTGTATCATGGTGCCCAACAGGCGCACTGTGTTGTAATTTCTGTTTACGGACAAATACAAAATTATGGATTTCTCAAGCTAGAATTTGCAATAATATTAGACCAAATATTATACTTAGGCTAATGGCTCAGTTGTGTAATGACACCAGGAATAGCAGGATTTTATTTCATTTGTATTTGACATTAAAGTTGTATTTCGTGATTCCAGCTCTTTATTTATTTGCCCCTGCCGAACGAGTTCGGAACAGGGACTATAAAATGAGCACCGTCCGTCTGTTCGTCGTCCGTTCGTCCTTCCGTCCGTCTTGGATAAAAATGTTTAACCCCCGTTGTATATATTTATCTGGAGTTCTGTAAGGGCAACAAAGATGTAATTTGGGGAAAGAAGCGGGTTGATGAAGTTCTCGACCTGATTAGATTTTGGGCATAAAATATGTTAATTTAAGTATCTATTTGCATAAGTTAATGAAAATTATCCTGCAAGGCCTGTGTACAGTTTTTCTGGAGTTCCGTAAGTCGTATATTGATGTACTTGGTGGAAGGAAGTAGGGCTGAAGAGTTCTCAACTGATTAGATTTTGGGCGATTTTTGGAAAATTGAGCATGCAAATGACTCATTAATATGCAAAATCAGCTAATTGCTATATTTTTGACAATGTAGATTGGATGCTCAAAATTTTTCGCTGCACTGCATGAAGCCTATCATGGGCCACCTCGTTTTTGCAATTTGGAAAGTATGTGATTTAGGCTTAGGTAATGGCAAATGATCTAATTAAAGGCGTAATTGCTGTATCTCTGAAACGGTACGTCGGATAGGCAAAATTCCTTCGCTCATGAGATTACTAAAAATGTGCCCATATGGGGGGGTGGGGTGTTGGGGAGGGGTTAGGTATTGCGGGGTGTTGGGGAGGGGTGGGTGGGCAGGGTTTTGGCAAGGGGGTGTTGTGTTTGCAGTGTGTTTGGGTGGGGGTGGGGTTGCATAGTGTTAGTTTAGGGGGTCTTGCAGGGTGCTGGGAGGGGGTTGGAAAGGTGTTGTGGAGGGGCGTGGTAGTGTTGGGAGTGGGGTGAGTGTTGGTTGGGGAGTGGTGAGGGTTTTGGGAGGTCTTAGGGTGTTTCGTGGTTTTTTTTTCCATTGATTTGCGTGTTGCTGTTTAAATTTTTTGTTTGTTTTTTTTTTTTTTTTCTTGGTTTTTTTTTTTCTTTTTTTTCATTATTAGTTTTCTTTTTTTTTTCCTCATTTTTTTTCCGTTTTTTTGTTCATTTTTGATTTTAATTATTTATTGTATTATTTATTTTTTTATTGATCCTTTGTTTTCTTTTTTTTTTTGGGAGGGGGTGGGGTTTTGCAGACAATATTTGGTACTATACCTACACCTATGCCTACAGTTCAGATGATAGTAAAATTCTCAACTTGTTTGAGGTAAGTCGGGGGGACGAGGCTGTGGATCCGAAATGCCCCTTTACTATGATAGATTCATATTTACAGAACTGAAAGGATAAACTGTTTATATTGTATGCCCTAAATTGGATTCAACTTTGATATTGCTATTATCTCATTGCAGATTTAATATGTGAGCCTGGTTTTTTCAAGCATATAAATACCAAAGAGGCCTTAGAAAGGTGATTCATGTTTGCATATTCCTCTGGTCCAGTGGCAATTGTCTTACCTTCATTTGTCATAGCTTTGTTCCAATGTCACAGAAATCAGAATTAACTTTACAAATATCACGATAAAACACATAAAGCATAAATGTTGTTATGTAATTTTCTCTGAGGTGCCTGACAATGTTCATGAGCACACACTATACTACATTTTACTACTAGTAAGTTCCTAAGTTCTCCTCTTCTTCAAGGAGTAACAGCTGGGGGTAACCATGCTCTGGATGTTAACGAGACACTGGCACAATTTGAAAAATACGCTCGTTCTACATATGTCCAAATTTGTACATACATATCCACCTACAAAGAATGTGACAAGACAAAGGTTTGCCAATTTGCATCACATCGTGCTAGGACGATCCTTATTCATAACTGGTTCGCCAAACAAACATGGATTTTGAATGTGGCCTGGCTTTAATACCAATTCCATTTTAACACCGTATGGCTTTGGAGACAGTTGCTCCTAATAAGCCCATACCACAGATTGTGTGCCATCTGTAAAGCCAACATGCAATGTCTGTCAAATCACTCATGCCAAATTTTTAGGTGTCCCCGCCACATATGTAAGTAAAATTCTTTTGATTGGCATGCCTTGACATGAGACAGTTATTCCTCTCGTCAAATTCCTCACAAAAGAATTAAATTATGGGTACATCAAATTAATGCCCTTATATATAAACATCAGAGAACCAGTGCAGCAAGATTAGGCTGAAACTTAACTTTATTTGGAAATACTAATCTTTACTGGCTTACTCCCATCAGTCTAGGGATCACTTTGAATATCGGATTAAATTGTGTATCCAACTCAGTTAAAGGGCTCCTAAAGACAACTACCTCAGGGGTGGGAGGCTGCTAGAACAATTGTTTGAACTATTACTTAATGTTAACCCGAAGTCAGTACCCTAAGACTCAGGAATCCCTCATATCTAAGATCAATGCACTATTAATAATTAATAAATGAAAAAGACGAAACTGAGTGGAAGAAAATCTGAAGTCAATTACCTCATGGGATGCCTGCACTAAAACTATAATGAAAATACTTTAATATCCGCATTTGTTCATCTCAACATTTGATAAGTACTCTAATTACTAACAGAGAGCATTCGGCAGAGCCTTAAGTCAGGTCTTTCTGGCTCGCTCACATCAGTTATCAGTAAAGATCAAATTGTCCAACTAATTGAATATCAAATAAATGCCAAATAAAAAGCAATGAGGCCGCCTTTAGGCAGAAAAAAAATGGTGCCAAACAAATTTCTGAGCCAGAACTTGACCAAACCCCCCTCCCCCCCCCCCCCACCCCTCCCCGGGGGCGGGGTGTGGGGGGGGGGGGCTGGTATCATAAGACAAGCATGGCATTTTAAATTTACTTAATTCCTCTGTATACCAAATCTACGTTTAGTCATAAGATTACTTTAATCTCAACCAACTAGGCAATACAGAATATTCTGATTAATAAAAAATGGGCTAACGCCACAAAATGTACCCCAACTTCGATTGGATTAAAATTTTTGCAGTGATGCCAAACAATCATATGGCACTCACCACCTGACGCGGATAGCAGAAGGCACCACGGTTAAGAGTTTAAATAACCCAGAGCATTATTAAGTTTGATTGAGAGTTCCTAATTAACACATACTTTTGCCTAAACTCCTCCCCACATTCGAAACAACGCAAAAACCAAATAGCTTCTTACTGGGGAGAAGGCACCAAACATACAGTTTATAATTAAGAAGCCAATCAAGCTGTTGGCCGCATTTGCATAACAAAGATGGGCAGGTTCATTCAAAGGAAAAGACTTATCCAGGGGTTTTCTTTAAATTGGGATAAAACTAGAAACATAACCCACCCATATACAATAACCACAAAACACGCCACGCAACAAATTTGGCCCATGGTAAAAAATGAACCCAAAACCAAAAAGGTTTTATCAAATTCAATGGAAACCCACATATGCATTACAAATTATGCCTAAACTGTACTCATTCACATAACTCATACATGTTCAACCACCCAGAACCGTATTTAAAGGATAACCTTGGAAAATATGTGACAAAAATAGTTGCACCAATCAACATTTTTTGAGTTTTTTAAGAACATTTCAAAATTGTATAAGCTGATGCATATATTAGACAAACATTAAGCGTTTCCCGTCTTAAGCAATGCCCCTTGGGGAGGTATAGATGGTGACAAACCCAATCACAAATGAAGCGCACATAACTAAAGGGAAGGCAATATGCCACTTTCAACCATTTGAAATTTCAACCGCTTTCTACAAAGAAGCCTATACCTTAGTATTTACCATATTTATACCATAGGCATAAAGGTCTTCACTTAGCGGCAAAACACAACAGAAATATCAAGCCCTCTCTGGATTATTTAGAAAATGAATCAGTTTTACGTGTATGCCAATCAAGGCAGGCCATATTTATGAAGAATGCACAATATCCACAAAAAAACTTCCAACCAAGTGCACCCCTAAACTCCTCAAAATACCGCACTTACCACATTGAGCCCCGTAACTTGACAAAATAATTATCACGCCGAGGTATTAGTGGTGTTGAACATTGTTATTGATAAAATGCTATTAAGCCATAAAAACCACACGGAAAGATGTACATTTTTAATATGGTAACAAATAGAGGTAGTGCTGTCTTAATCGATTGGCTAGGATCAAAAGAATCGAACGGATGTCCTTACCGGATGCAAGTCCTTCAATTTTAAAAAGTTTGCGTCAACCTTGGCAATCATCACGTATGAATGCCAAGATGGGTGCAAATAACAGCGGTTTTCTGATTTGATTCTGCTGAACAAAGTCAGCATTACTGATCAGGACTCACCGGCATAACCTCTTTAGGAGCGGGCTAAAAGTACCCAAGAGAAATTTCAATAGCTTCCCAAAATGCATTGCTTTCCATTGGAGGTTTTTGTACAGGTTTTAAAAAAAACTGATTTGGTAGTTTTTATTGATGAACATGGCTAAATTTTACAAGTACTGATCACAAACTTGCATTTTTAGAGCGTTTCATCTCTACCGATCCACATGGCAACCTGTCCAAAAACTTCCAATGGAAGCACTGCATTGTGGGAAAATATCTACAAAATAAAAAAAATAAAAAAAATAGATATTAAAACCACACAGATTACCCAACTTTAAATTCCTGAGGGCGTTCCTATATTAACTGTGCCGCTGACCCTTTTTGATAAATTCGAGGAGGTTTTTACCAACCAACCCAGAGCATGCAAATAAATAATTACCAGAAGCCAATACCCATGCGAATTTTTTGCAGGCTCATCAATAAAACATGAATTTTTCTTAAGATTTACTTCGAAGAATGGCTCTGCCAAATCACGAATGCCTTAACAAGTCAGATACCTGTAAAAGGCAAACACATTATAACAGGGCCATCCTACCAAAAATATTGGCTCACTGTAGATGATGGGACTACCTGATATGCCGTGTTAACCTGACCTTAATAAGCTGTGACCTTCAAATTATATACAGCCAAAAGCAAATGCAAAATGTGTCTCCCGCAGGCGGACCCCAGCATCTGACCCTGGTGTTTGGGCAGACTCATCATAAATTTATTGATTCTGTGGAGGTTCGACACACCTCCCGCACTGCCATTCTTTTGCACTCCATATTCCGGTACCCATTCATACTCCTGGTGGAGAGATACAGCGAGGTACAGTCCCATGCCCAAGAGCACAACACCTTGGTGACAACGGGGCTCAAATCTACAACCTTAAATACAAATGACAGAGCACTGCCCCAACTGCACCAATTTGCATAATTAGTTCTGTAATTTATATAAGCACTGCATGCAATCAAATATTTGGCAGACTAATGTTTTAAGTTACTTTGAATGGCTTGGAATCAACTGTAGGTGTTTATACCCAAACAAAAATGTTATTTATGGGTATTATGATCATACCCATAGCCTAGAATTTTCAAATGCCATTTTTTTTTAAGAAAATAAATAATGAGGGGCCCGCCAATGCAGTGGAAGCAACTAGCACAAAAGGGAAACTTTACACATGTGTGGGGGCACATTGCAAACCGCACAACACCCAAATATACCAAATTACTTTACAAAAAGGTACAATTTCCAAACTCACTTATTATATATAGCACCAAATCACATATAAGAGGGTACATATGCAATAGATTTTAAAAATTATTCAAACCAACTATATTGCGACATGCATATTCCTTAGATGGAAAACCGCACAAACCAAGGTTTATATCTCATGAATACCCGAAATACTAGGTCTCTGCCTTAAAACGACAGAACCCAACTGGCACAGTTACTGTGCCACTTCTTATTTGCGTGGTGAGCGTTGTGTACAAGCGTTGTGTGTACATAAGTGAGATAGTGTGTGCGTGTGTATAAATAGTTGTGTATGTGTTTCTTGATAGCGGATCTTTGGTTTGGAGAGGTTTAGCATTTTAACTTTTCATTGAAAGGCTCTGCTATACTTGTATACAGAAACTTAACACCTGTGAATGCTTTTTATTTTTATGTTAACCACCTTCAAAATTGGGCGTGTTCCCTGTTTGCAAACTCATGATTCAATAAATAAATATGCGCAAAGACCTATGCAACTTCCAAAACAAAATATAAAATTAAAAAAAAAAAAAAAAAAAAAAAAAAAAACTCAATTCCCTTGGACCGTTTTCAGTAGCTTTCATCACCAATGTATTTAGAAAATACCCCCCTGGTTTTACACGAGGCCAGTTTGCAGTCAAGGTATGTACAAGGGAAAACCACTGACCTGTGTCCTTTGGTGGATACCTCATAGTGTTTTGTTCCAAAGGCAACAATAGACCTTCATTTGGATTTGAAAAGTCTTGGTTGCCTAACAACCATAATAAAAGAGATGGGAACTTAAAAACGACTGAAATATTTTAAGCCTGCCAGCTTATTTAGCCACACGGTAATATCATGCAGTTCAACTTTTTCATGTGGCCATGGCATTATGGGGCTTAACAGCCTATTAACCGGACGAGCTATTAAATAAGCCACAATGGCGTGAATAGGCCTATAGGGGAGAATCAATCAACTAAGTGAATAAGGCCGACATTAAATGAGAATACAACGTCTATTATACTAGTATATGCCCAATCCGATGCACATAAATCGGTTTGTGATTTGCACTCATTGGCCTAATTGGCATGAGAACTGGTACAATTGTTGAAAACAATTTGGCTGACTATCCATATCAATTGATACGACTTAAGAATTGTAAGCACTCCAGAAACACAGTATACCAGCCTGTCCGCCA
Source organism: Ophioderma brevispina (assembly GCA_023653785.1). Classification (NCBI taxonomy): domain Eukaryota; kingdom Metazoa; phylum Echinodermata; class Ophiuroidea; order Amphilepidida; family Ophiodermatidae; genus Ophioderma; species Ophioderma brevispina. The sequence goes on along the minus strand of JAMKCH010022379.1, from coordinate 47,180 downwards.
CTTGTTTCTGTGCAAATGTCATTATAGGAGGTGGAAATTAACATGACACTCTGATTCCCTTCTACCACAAAGTTGTGAAAAGTTGCTAACCCATTAAATGAGAATGGCCTATGGGACGAAGGCCGTACTTAACCAACGTTTCTGAGTTTAAATTCATGGATGAATGACTAACCGATTGCACATAAAGTTGAAGTGCTCTATAAACCTTTGCCTCAGTTGTCTAGCATGTGACGGTAATAATATCGCATTGTTATTTTCTTGACATACAAATAACCATTACTGACCTCAATAAAACTTGATGGCTGCTAGATGTAGCTTTAACCCTTAAAAGCGTTTTAATCACATCGCTTCCTCAAGGCTGGTTGCTTTTGGAGCAAACTAACAAATGTGGATTTGGTGATCATCAATCGACGACCGTGCACCCACAACGACAACTGTTCCTTGAACGCTTGTTCATTCGGCTTAACAAGTTATTTTTTTTGGAGCTCGGTCACCAATTCACGCCAAGTTACATACTGCTCTTTGAAGAACGACGCACCACTCTGAGGTTTGTTTCAACCAAATGTGTTATCGTATCACCAAAACTTTGCATTTTAGGTGTACATCAATTCGTCGCATCTGTTTCCTGACACAATATGAATGGATTATAATGTTGCTTCTGTTTGTTGTTTTATTAATAGGCACGGAACATGTTTTGATGAAATCACAACATCAAAGCCTTGATATTTTTGACATTAACTACATTTGTCCACTTAGAGTTCAAGAATTCTGACTCAACATCTTACCCAATCCTCAAGACACTAAAATCCTTGATTTTCTGAAATCTAGGTTCCAAACTCCTTAAGGACGATTTCGAAAATATCAGGCAGGAACTAGCTCGGTCCTATCACGTCAACCGCCATACTCCCCGCAAATAAACACTGTATTACATCCAATGGATCTATTTGTCTAATAAATCATTTTTATATCGTTCGAACACTGAATGGCAATAACTAACTACAACATACATAAGGAAGATAGGAACCCAGTTAGACGCCCTTGCCATATTCTTTACAGATCAATTATCCATAAAGACACAATCATTCAGCCAAGGCACAATTGCCTTTAGCAAAACATTTTTGTCAAGTACGCAAAAACCGTGACCTACTCCTACGCAGATCAGATGCTATGTGATGACGGTTGGCGAAAAGGCCAAAGCCGCGGGTGAAAAGTCGACGCCCATTGTCAACGGCCACAACCAACTGGATTGAATGGACGATGACTGGGCTTTATGTACAGTAGCAAAACCATGACTGAGACCAATGGCCCATACACCCCATGCTCTGCGGTGGGACAATCCGTTTCCTCCGAATAACTCTCGTAAAACGTATTACCCTCACGGGAAATTTATTAGCCCAAATCAGTGCGGCTATGGGTAAACAGAACAATTTTATAATTAATGACTCTGGCAGTAATTACTTCAGCAGACGACGTGGAAATGACTTTAACACAATACAAAATGCCAGAGTTGATTCCCATGCAGGGGGGTCAAAGGAGGCCAATTTTTTCCCGTCAGAGGGCTAAAAAAAGGCTGATTTAAGCATAATTTTTGCAAATTTTTTCCCGCCAAAGTCGTCAGGGGGGAAACCTGCCCCTTCCCCCGCCTGTTACGCCCATGTTCCCATGGCATGCACGTTGTTTGACCGATCTGTCTTGATTCATGTATAGACCAGTTTTTATTAAAGTTACTGCAACTTCAAGGTTGAGCCTGCAAATATACCTGGATATCTTAAGCCTCTTAATAATGCCGATATCTGTTTTTGGGTATGTCATTTTTATGTGTAATATATATCCCTATTCTTCCAATGGTCTAGATTATCATTTTCGAGCTAATTGAAGAAATTTCATATTTTTCTGAAAATGTGCCAGTGCCGCTTTAAAGTTATGTAAAAGTTTTGGTGCGTGTCAAAAAGGTTAAATCTAATTGGAACCAAACTTGAGTCATAGATGCAATATGGAAACTTTCATATGTTAATGAGGTTCAAGGTCATATTCCATGGTCATAGGTCATCCCAGGTTATGTGACACTATACATAGGTAAAAACGAATTTCAAAGTATAGACCTCTGGAAAGGCAACAGTTACTCTGAGTTTCATGGCATACCCTCACTTTTGATCACTGGGTAGCCTATCTTCAGACGGATGATGTTTCTTGGTCGTGTCAACCAAAAGATATGTATGTACATGCTATGGTGTCACAACTAAGGCATTCCCACAACTGGTCTGTACTGTACCGCAAGTAGTCGAGATCGAAAGTGAGGCTATGCTGTGAAACTCGGAATACGGTAATATATATACACCTCACTACACTGTGCGTTGCATTGCCGATATATTGATTACTTTCTGCCGCAACTTCATTTCAGTACCATGATGCATTATTTTAGGTATAGAGATGGGCTCTGTCTCTACAGAACCAGTCTCAATGCAGATGCAGTAGTGTAGTATGAATGAACCTTATGTTCAATGCTCTTCCTTTTTCCTCTCTTAACTTTCCAGGGAGTATGGATTTAACTGCCAAACAGTGGAAAGTGTTGAAGACATTCATGCCCCTTCTGTACGAGGTTCTGCCAAGTACTGTTATCTGCAAGCCAATGACATGCTCTTTAGCTGTGCAGGTGGCAAGCCTGATGTTGACCGGCTATGCCCCTGCAGGGACTACATCCAAGGGCAAGTGGCATTGTGTAAGACGTGCCTTTAGTGACCAAAAATTTGTGGTGTGAATTTTGTTATGTGCAAAAAGTATCTACGGTGATATTAGACCTGGTACTTAAATGTAAGCTGCCTTTAGTCTACAGGGTGGCTGATATGGAATTGGCAGCAGATTAATTCTCTCAGTTCCAGTGCTTATTTGACTGATACTCCGAGACCATTTCAAGTATGTATAACGTAACTGAAGTAAGATCGGCACAAGTATAAAAATTTGAAAAGCAGTTATGTTTGCTAACCTGAAAATAAAAAATATTTCAACTATTGTGCAATAATACGTAACTGCAAGTTGCCTTGGGATTTTCTGCTTTAAACCAACAGGACGACCTCTCAAAGTTTCCATCATTTTTCATTCCAAATTTGTCTCTACTAGATTTTGATGGATTAAGAAGATATAATGAAGTATTTCAGGTGACAAATGCAGATTTCATTGTGATCTACAAGAATGTAATTAAAAGGGGGGTTAAACAAATTTCGGATTTGAGATACCCTGTAGACTTGACAGGTTTTTAGGTCGTTTAGGTCGTCCGATGCAATCGGAAAGACCTTATGTCAGCATAATTTGTGTGTCTGTTTGTCAGTCTGTGTGTGTGTTTCTTTTTTTTTTCTTGATTGATTGATAGCTTGATGCTGCGTCTGTGTGTGTGTGTGTGTCAAACATTTAGTATACCCCTTACCCCTTTTGGTTGACACTGTTTCAACTTATTGTAACTTTTTAGTGCAGGGATGGATTAAGTTCATACTTAGTATGCTTATACATTAGGACAAGGTGCCTTATGTGGGGTAACAGATGAGGGGTCAAAGGTCATTCAGGGGTTACTTAAGGTCAATATATTGCTCTAGTATACACCTTTTGGTTGGCATTTTTTTCAACTTACTGTAGCTTTAGTGCAGTGATGGATTAAAGGTGCGTGTTCCAATCGTCTTTGGGACCCCCTGATTTACCCGGAAGTATCGATTTTGATATCAGATGAAAGGCTGTATTTTTCTCATTGTTGTCCTGAAATTTGAGCTCTCAAATCCATTTCATTCCCAAGATATAAACAACCATCAATATTAGCACAGTATTGAATAGGGCTTTGCAACATGCATTATTGCGTCTACCATCAAACCACAAGGTTGTTTCCCACGGTATATGATGGGGTGTATGTGCAAGTGCCAGGCTCTCATATCAAGTAGAGAACACAATGCACATAAATCGGAACAAGCACCTTTAAGTTCATACTTGGTATGCTTATACATTAGGACAAGGGGTCTTCTGTGGGGTAACAGATGGGAAGGTCAAAGGTCATTCATGTATGCTTTACATGAGTATTGTTCTTTGACCACATAATCGGACGGCCTATTGGGGACTGCTGTCCCTATTTTCTTTGAAATGCTGCAGTGGTCGTTACTGCCTGCCACTGCTTGTAAATCTGTAAACATGTAAATATGGAGTTTTATATAATTCTGCATTTTGCAAAGATTATTTTGGAAAATCCTGTAAGGTAACTTATTCTCACTGTAAGGTGCCAAAGTTTTATATTGATTGGAATGGGTAGAGTTGCAATTTGTGGAAAGGTGCTTTTAGTGGAGCTGTTTGGACTGCAAAATTGTCGACAACCCCTCACCTCGGTACAACAAAACACAACCACATCTATTCAAAGATAGTAATAAATTTTAAAAAATGATGGTTGTGGTCAAAAACTTTGGTGGCAGGGGTGTTTTTTTGGTCAAAAAATTGAGCTAAAAAATTAAGAAAATCAAGATTGATAATTTCTTAGCAAAACAAATTTTAATCATGATACAATACTATCAATTGCTATCATTTATCTTATAGATTTCAGTTTTATACAATATATAAAGGGTATAGAATTTTAGTTCCCAAATCACCATTTTTCCTAAAAAAAACAGCCTGTCACCACAATGAGTATTACCTGAACCCTTTATGCAATGTATAAAACATATACCAATAACAAAAAGGATACCATAAAAACAAGATAGTAATATTTTTACTTTTAAATTTTTTTTTAAATAATAATTTCGCTTAATTTGCAGCCCAAAATGTGTTTTTCGGCCTAGAAATCATCCTTGCCACCAAATATTTCAACCACAACCATCATTTTCTTAAATCTCATATGTTTATCCTTCAAATAAAGTTGATTGTGTTTTGTTGTATTGAGGGGAGGGGCAACTCGAAAACTAGAGCACTTTTTAAAGCTTGGCCACTCACTTATTTTTAAATGCCCTCACCCAGGTTAAAGATTTCGTAGAGTATCTGAGCTTTGGGTTACCGGTATTCCTCCATGGGAAATATTGCATATAACTAGTCTGTGTCACAACTTATGAGGGATTGTAGAGCTTTATGGCATGTATAATCAATCAATGAAGTCTTCACACTAGACTAGGTTCAGTACATGCAATATTGCATGGAGGAGTTTGTTTTTTCTTGCCATGGAGAAATAACAAAATCCAAAACGGCAGGGTTAAAGGTTTTACATTGTAGGATGGTTGGGATCACCTCTTCCTACTTTACTATGTTATGTATTGCCTAAATCCTCTAGAAGGACCAGGAATTTGCTTTACTTTACCATAAGTAAATGTGTTGGTTTCATCTTTGTATTTTCATGCAACCTGATCTGTCTATTATATTGGTGTTGACATCGGCTACCTAGATATTGGACTATGAGGCAGGCACGTAGCCAGCCCGATGGTTCTGAGGGGGAAATTTCCCGGTAGGTGCAACAAAATGTCCAGATTACAAGCAAAATATCCTGATCGCAGAGCAAAAGAGTCCAAAAAAGGGCTGATTTAACATGAATATCAGTCTTTTATTTCCTGATTTCCCCTTATTTTTTTTCAGAGGGGGAGGTCTGCCCCCACCTGGCTACACCACTGCTATGAGGACAAGGTTTATGCCTAGAATTTTGCCTGAACACTGAACAGTTAAAGGAGTGTTAATGACTTCAGCTACTATTTCTGTTTATGTTCCAACAAAGAGAGATGGAGAGAGTTAAGTTAGTTAGTTAAACCAAAGTTTTAAATCCGGTTTTGTCCCCGCTAATGGGGGTGGCTGGATACACCTCACACTCAGCAATACTGCTGTGTGAGGATTTATTGGAGCAAAAGATAATTGACCGGATGCCCTTCCTGACGCCAATCCACAGTTTTCGGCGGTGGGCCTAGCCTTTGGGCAACCATGCCCACCATACAAGGCAGCATGTGCTGGATGGCCGCCAATAACTCTCCAGAGCTGACACCCTTGTAGGTAGATCTTTTTTCATTCTACCAGGGTAACCAGCTACCCTCCTCATCAGATTTCTTTAGAAAATCGATGGAGGTGACGGTTTAGCTGCCGACAACTCGGCCCTGGGACAGGTAGTACTGGTTACCAGGATACCAGTAGCAGGCCCTCAAGAGAAAACCTGATCTGACTAAGGGAGAGCCTCAAGAAATAGCTTCTGTCCAAAATACCCATTAATTTTGCTGTGCATCTTTCTGTTATTTTCACAGTGCCCCACAGTTCACTGTACTGTCTTTTCTGGATATTACAGATATAGAAATAACATAAATCTGAATTTCTTGCTGATTAGATCAAATCTGTTGAAAGATAAGACTCACAAACCATACTAAGTTAATGGTATGAAAATCTCAACTTTTTGAGTTGAGGTGAGTCGGTTCACAATATGCCCTTTAACAATGTAAAGTTAATTACTTGACTGGAGAAACATCTCCCATATTCTGACAGCAGAACAGTGATCAGCTTTTTGCTTCATAAAATGTTAATGTTATCAAAGAGTGAATTGACCCACAGTCACATGTAATGACTCTTACAAGTTCTAGAAAGATGATCAACTCTTATTTGTCATAAAGTACTATTCGAACTGCCATATCCTTTGTTTATGTAAGTTGAAAGCTTTGTTTTCACTAAGTGAAGTGTTTAAAAAGTCATTTGAGTTTATTGTATATATATATTATACCTTATTCACACAGCAACCATTAAGAAGTAAAACTGAGGGGTTAAAAATAATGGTAAAGATCAAGGTGACTTTGCTATGGTAATGGATTTTGGTTGCTAGGTAACAGTCAACTTTCCACCATTAGTCTCACCCCTACTTCCTCTAGGGCCTGTGGTGTGCAGAGAGATTTTTTTATGTATCCTTGAAAGATTTCAATTATATAGGTAAACATGAAAAAAAATTGTATAAACATGTGGGAGAATTTGATGTACATCCTTTATTAGGTTCCACCTTACTGGAATAACTTGGGTTTCTATAGTTTCAAGAAGGTGGTTCCTATATCTATTGCAAATTTTGTTTTTGTTTTTTGAGTGTAAATGTCATTTTTGTGTGTGTGTTTGTTCTTATTCTGGAAAATCCTATATAATTCTGACAGTCATATATAGTCATTCCTGACTTTTGTGCCAACTATGAAACCTAAATTACAATCGTTTCCTAATTTTTTTTTTCATCTTTAACATGCCAATTTGCTCAGCAAAGTGTGTGTGTTTGTTGGGGATCACAGATTAATTGAATATGCCATAATCATGTCAATATTTTTTTAAATTTCTTTTCCTCATCATTTTGTTATAATTCATTGAATGTTAGTCTTTAACATGGCAGTTTGCTCAAAAGTGGAGAAAAAATATATCACATATTAATTGAATATGCCATAATCAGACCAGTATTTATTTTGGAAATTTCTTTTCCTCATCATTCATTGAATGTTTGTTTTAATAAATGAAGGGGTGCTTTAAAAATGTGCCTTTTCATATTATTGCTTTAAATGTAACCTCTGAGTTGAAACATTGAGAAAATTTCACATATTCTTGATCTTAGTAGAGTGTGTAAAAAGTTATTATTTTAGTAAACAACATTTATGCAATTTGGCATGCATGTAACATTAGCCCCATTGCTGGCCACAAGTACCTCATTTTGTTTGTTCATGCATTTTTTATTTGGATGCACCATCTTCAAACTGTATATGAATGACGGTGAAGTCTTACCCTCTGAGGCTTAAGGACAATACTGTATAAGTGGAAATTTTCGCGAGGTTTTTATTTTCGCGAATTTCGCGAGTGAACATAAAAATGCGAAAATAAAAACTCGCGAAAATAACTTTTTCCAATAGATTTGTATTGCATTGATGGCAATACCGTGAAATTAAATTCTCGCGCATTTGGCAAAATTGATAAAATCACGAAAATATCTGTATGCGGAAATTTCCACTTATACAGTATACAATTGGCACAAAAAGTAAGAGTAATAAACAAGTGTTATGCAAGATCATTCCATTCCACAAGACAATTGGTAAGTGAAATGAAACAGTCCAAATTTAATTAATCTTTCTACTGTTGTACAAAGATAAGCGGACAATATTTGTTTAATAGAACAATATCACACACACAGTGCACAGCAGTTGCACACAGTGTGAGGAGAAAAAAATGAAAATACACAAATATAAACTAATTTTTAAAGGTGCGTGTTCCGATCGCCTTTGGGACCCCCCTGATTTACCCGGAAGTAGTATCGATTTTGATATCAGATGAAATGCCGTATTTTTCTCATTGTCGTCCTGAAATTTGAGCCCTCAAATCCATTTCATTCCCAAGATATAAACCAAAAACCGCCATTTTAGTGGTTAACCATCAATATTAGTACAGTATTGAATAGGGCTTTGCAACATGCATTATTGCGTCTACCATCAAAACCACAAGTTTGTTTCCCACGGTACTTGATGGGGTGTATGTACAAGTGCCAGGCTCTCATATCAAGTAGAGAACACAATACACATAAATCGGAACAACCACCTTTAATAGTTACACACACATAGTATCAGATGGCTTGCAGGCTAAATAAAAGATAGAAAATATCACACAAGTTAAAGATGAGTGCAAGATTATTATTTTATCATTTAGTAGATAAGAATACTTGAATCACATTGTTAACAGGTTTTTTAATATATGTAATATATCATGACAGAAATATTCCCATATTGATTACACCAAATGTTAGGCCACTACTTCACATACATTAACATCTATAGATGTAAATGATCTTGTGCTTCTGTGGAAGAGACTGCTTTGGTCTGGTCCCCCCTGAGGAGTACAATCCAATATGGTCTTTTGATCTGCACATTGGTGTGACTGCAGCTAGTAATCCCAAAACATTATCTGCTTGACATTTTATTTTCTTCCAATGTTCTTCATGTTGAAATTTTCAAAATGATAAATTTGTTATCCCCTGTTTGTTCTATACTGTACGGAATACCTGTGTTGGGTACCGTATCACAGGAGGCCGTATCTCTTGCGATATATGAACAAACGGGATAACTAATGGTATACCTGATAAAAGCCTGATAAAAGATTCTGATAAAATGCTGCACAACTTCTATGAAATTGTAGGCCTATACATAATCAGTTAAAGGTGCTTGTTCCGATTTATGTGTATTGTGTTCTCTACTTGATATGAGAGCCTGGCACTTGCACATACACCCCATCAAGTACCCTGGGAAACAAACTTGCAGTTTTGATGGTAGACGCAATAATGCATGTTGCAAAGCCCTATTCAATACTGTGCTAATATTGATGGTTAACCACTAAAACGGCGTTTTTTTTGTGTATATCTTGGGAATGAAATGGATTTGAGGGCTCAAATTTCAGGACGACAATGAGAAAAATACGACCTTTCATCTGATATCAAAACCGATACTACTTCCGGGTAAATTGGCGGGTCCCAAAGACGATCGGAACAAGCACCTTTAAGATGTACTCAAAGCTTTGAAGGTTGATGACATTTGTTTTTAGGTTACAGCCATGCATATGTACTAGTAACATTATCTTATCAGCAAAAACCTGTTTCATTCACAAATGTTCACCAACACTATCCCCCAATTTCAAAAACAAATTTACTCCATTGCATAGAAGTGTTCCAAGTGTAATATTAACTTGAGTGTGACAGCTGGGTGTTCGAGTTCAGATATGCTCATTGTAGGAGTTCCTGTAATTGCACTTATTGATACATTGGTAAGAAATTTTAATCAAGTATTTCTGCCAGTGACAACTTATTTTTGTATTTAACAAAAATATGATATTTGGGATAATGTACATATATTTATATATTTGGTAAGATTTGGTGTAATTCGCATTCTATCAGGCTCAAAAGTGTTTCAAAGTTGTGAAGGAATAGAAATCCAATACACAATGTTTTCCCCTTTATTTAAGTGTTTCTTCTTCAATTCTTTTTAACAAATTTTTGCAGATTTTTCTTATAAGATTAAGGAAAAAAGGGGGAAATTAACATGCCGTTTAATCCAAGACCATTATGGGCTGCGAAACGAAAGTACAGGGCAGCTTTGAGATATTTTTCAACCTAATAGACTTGCTTGTAAATTGTAAATAAAATTTGTAATGACAATAATTCTGTATCAAAAACAAAAAATGGCCATGAAAAATTCCCAAATTGCCCTGAGGGTGTTTCCACAGTAAACCTACCCAACATTGTGACAAAAATTTCAGGCTGATTAAACAGCATTTTGAGAAGTGCTTTTTGTGTCTTCTGCAAGAATTGTATAGGGATTACTCTGGTCGTATGTGTGTCTGTGGTCAAAATGTTAACCCTTAATATATTGCATGCCGTATGAGTTCCATAAGGGCTACAATGATGTAACTTGGTGGAAAGGAGGGGGCGAAGTGGGGTGACATGTTGGTGCCCTCATGTGACCTTTGACCCCATTCTCAAACCGCGACGGCAGACGACACTCGCGGCCCGGGGACTGCGATGTATTTTTTTTTCTTTATTACTTTTTTCAGTATTCATCTCTATTGATTAGAACTTTAAAGGTGCAACAAGAGATTTCAAATAACAGGTGTCCCTAAAAATGTGAAAATTCTGATTTTGCATTGGTCTAAAGCTTCCTATCAAAAATATCCTCAGCTGAAAGGATTAAGCTGAGAACTGTTTCTTTGGTACAAAAAAATGTGAAATTTTGAATTTCCTATAGGAGCAAATACAAAATTCAGCCTGTTTTCTATTGAAATATAAGCATATACAAATCACCTTTTATTTTCATTTTAAGTTATTTCTGCAGCCAAATAAAAGGTAGGGAGTCTACTGAGTGTCTAATCTATATGAAATCACTATACATCACAGAAAACATAGATGACTTGAAATCTCTTGTTGCACCTTTTAATTTTTATCCCCCCGGCACTTTAGCAAAAGGGGTATGTCAAAGGTCATATGGCACTTTGTGAATTTTTTTACTCTTTTCCACTCTTATTCCCCTGAAAACCTGTACAAACACTCTCTAACCAAGTTTTTCAATCTTATTCCCCAGAAATGCTGTGTAAAGTCTCTCTTAATTTGCCAGGGGAATCTTGCAGCATTTATCCTACCTTAATGTTCTGAAAATTATCCTACAGCGAGTCTTTTGGGGAAATGTTAACGGTGTAATAATTTACGACACTTGCAACCATTATGAACTGAGGGCTATATCTGTAAAGTATGTAGTGTACCTTACCTGAATTGCACCTCGGTTAAAACACTGCACCATGGAGTACTTCGATGAAATGAGAGCAGTGTCTAGTGTATATTTAACAAAATATTTATATCTTAAGTTTTAAAAAATGTTTGACACACAATGTTAACACCGTTATGGAAATAGGAACACTGTGATGTTTTTAATTTTGGGTGGGCCCTTATAATCTTCATTCAGTTTTACCAACAAAACTTTTAAAATTGAACAATGGATTTTGCAGCCTGATAAGTAGGTTTATTGTGGAAACACCCCTATGCAAAAAAGAGCTTAGTTGATTCCCAACTGGCAAACATGTGGGGGAGTTTAAAGATGTTTAGTGATGTTAAAGGAGAACCCGTACAAAGAATAATATTATACAATATACTTTATAAAATAATTATTGACCACATATCGAGTGGTTTAATCTAAAAACGGAATTAACCATAACAATGAATTAAAACCATCTAGTCTGACCATGCGCTATTTAAAATTCGCGCTATTGTATAACGTGTTATGCGATACCGCCGGCACGTTTGTGTCATACACCATAGGAAATGCACATTATGAAAGCGTCACATGTGAAGGTGCATGACGCTACTGTGCCGTCCGTATCCCATAACACGTATACATATCCCATATACACTAGCGCGAATTTCAAATAGCGCATGGTCAGACAAAATGTTTAAATTCATTTTTATGGTTAGTATAATTCCGTTTTTCCATGAATCCACTCGATATGTGTTCAATAATTATTTTTATAACGTATATTGTATAATTTATTCTTAGTACGGTTCTCCTTTAAGAGACTTCTAGATTTGTGTAGAGCCACTTCAGAAGGTTTAGAGCCACCTGGGAAGTTATAGACACTTGGGGGAAATGCACAACCACTTGGAAAGTGTAAAGCCACTTGTGAAGTACACTTTAGTAGTTTAATCCATTTGGGAATTCAGATCCTCTTAGGAAGTTTAAGTTCACTTGAGTTTAGGTCCATGATATTTCAGATCCTTTTGGGAACCTGTACATTTGGTTACCAAAGAATGTGGAAAAATGCGGAATTAAAAAAGTGTGTGGAAAAGAAAAAAATGAGGCGGCGCGATTGGTTCAAAGCAATGTTGGTAAGCATTTCTGGTGCACAGAGGTGTTGGTTGCAGACCAAAACAGTCTAGATCAGTGGTGAATTGCTGTTTGGTCATGGAATAGTCATGGCAATTCTAAACATTGAGCTTTGTGGCAACCATGTTGCAGAATTAAAACCACTCAAGAAAATTTCTATCAGTATTGGGAGAATCGGTATTGGGAGAAGCAGTATTGGGAAACTCCACTGCTTGAGAGAAATTTTAAAAAATGGACCCTATTGTCTGTGCGATTGTTCGATAATTAAATTTTTAGTAATTCAAATGTACCTAGAAATAACCCCATTCCTCCGAAAGGTTATACAATGTTAAAGGTGCAAAAATTGGAACCTACCAGATGTTCTAATCTGATAGACATTCCATCACACCAAATCTAAGAAATGCAATTAAGAAAACTTACCTCATTTTAAACAAATTAAAGAATTAAAACTTTCAAAAATGGTGCTCTGCTTTCAGAAAACTGTGTTTAGAAGAAATATGATCATGAAATAAATATTTTTTACTTTATTGATCAATTTATCATGTTTATTTCAGAGGATCTCATTTTTTGTTTGAAGTGATTAGCAATATAAGGGTTTGCTCACTTGGTTGTTAGTCAAAATTTAACGTAATACTTTGTACATGGATATTTCTTGAATCAAGGACAGGAGACGACAAATCTTTGTGAATTTTAACACATACATGTACCTGATATCTGGAATTTGATAGTGTATATTGCTGGATATCTTATTGACCAAGTACTTAATTACAGAAATGCCAAGTGTTTTCCTCTGTAACTTACACAATATTATGCCCCCAAAAAATAACGCTCAGTTGATACTGCTCCCATTCTCAGGATTGTAACCAAAATACAAAGTTAATATTGACAAGTTGTTAATGGATTTTTCTTCTTTTGCTTGAGGCATCATTTGTCAAATTTGAGTGACAAGCAAAACCAAAGCTGGATTAAAAAAAAATAAAATTGCACTTTTGGTCAATATTTGTCTTGCCGCAGAGCTGCTCAAATCTGGCCCGATACAGAGAAGAGGAGTCAGTTGATGACTTGATGATCTAAGGTTTTTGATTGGATCCTATCTAGGAATGGAAGTAGATATATCAACAGGCAATTTATTTCTTGTGCAAAATGTAAATGGACAATCAATAAGCTATGCAAATGTAGTCAACAGTGCCTTTTATGTATTGGATGTGTCTTAATGTGTTTTAAATGTAATTCATGCTAAAATGATTGTACACTGTGAAAAAACAAGAAGTAGTACTAGTGTTACAGAGCATTCAACGATATGTTTATGTATTTTGAAGTGTTTTTATTTGTGGGTTTGATTGTGTTTTAATTGTACTTGCTGTGGGGGTGGGATAAGGGTGCTTTTAAAAAAGATTTTCTTTTTGTCATTTGTTAACCAAATGATGTTTTTTAAAGAGAGTAACCTTTCAGTTTACTTATGCTGAGACCATACTGGATTTCAAAATAAAAGTGAATTGTGTTGAATTGAGTTGCAAGTATTCCCTGAACCATGAAGACAATGTCAATCTCAGTATCCCACATTTGACATCTATTGGATCACTTCTGTAATTTCTACTTTTGTTTGTTTTTATTTGCACAACCATGTCCCAAGCCAAAAGTAGAGCATGAGCACTTGGCCAACTTGTATTGTCTTTACCATTTTTAAAATCGAAAATGCATTAGTAGTATTCACAGAATATATAATAATTCTATGGTGTTAGTTATGAACATAAATAATGTAATTTAATGTGCTATATAATAATTCTACGGTGTTTTACCGCATAATACGTTTCGCACACGTTTTTCAACACTGTTCTTCAAACCTGGAAGTTGAGCGATGATGTCATCACTCCTCATAAATATTCATATATTCGATCGCGACTTCAGACATCATTTTGATGACGTTTCATGAACAGTTAATAAATATTCATATTCACTTTCGCTGACATATTGTTGACTTTTGCATAAGTGATTAGCTTTAGCGATCTCATTAACTCCTAAATACTAATTTAGATATTCATCGAGTACAGCTGTAAACAAAACGTCATTCTGGAAAAAATTTGAATATTCATAACTCTTGTGTTAGCTTATGAATATGGATAATCAGGTTGATGACGAGTTATGGTGTACTGTGTCAATAATATGTCAAATGCAAAGTGAACGTGAAAGGGAACAACGAGAATCAGATGCATGGAATACAGATAACAAACGACCAGTTAGTTTTACGGCATAGGTGAATTAGCAATACTTTATAGTTATATAAAAGCTTTTATTATTATGTTGATCGTTGCCAGTGTGTATTTCTGTGAGTAGCAAATCATTCATGACAGTCTGAATTGACACCATAGAATTATTGTATATTCTGAGAAATACTAGTAATTCATATAACCAACAACAAAAAATCCAAAGACAATACCAGTCAGCCTGGTGCTCATGAGTAGAGTTAGGAACTGATCGCTATTTATGCCGGATGTGGGGGAGAACCAAACCAACAAAGAAGACAAGAAAAAGAACTTTTTTTGAAAAGAGGAACACCAAATCTTTAATGTAGAAAAGTGTAGAGAAACAGCAGAACACATAATATTTGACAAATATTACACATAACAAAATATGGGGAGTGCATGATTTTTTCCACAACATTTTGAATTCTCCTATTTCACCTGGCATAAATATTGATTTGTTCCTCAGTGGCATACCTTGGATTTTGAGGTTGGGGAAAAGGGAGACAAAAATTGTCAGTTTGCCAATATTTTAAAGTCACAAAACCTGAAGGGCGACAAACCTGTGGGTAGCTATACACAGGCAACACTATTAGCAATGCCCAAAGTGTGTTCACTGGCTGAATTCACTCTACTTGATAATATTTTTGGCCAACTTATATCATGATGCACTGACAGTTGTTGACGTGCCGACAGCTAGTCAGATTCGGAGGGCCACAACCCCCCCCCCCCCCCCCCCCCCCCCCCACCTGGCTCCCTTCTAGGTATGCCACTGTGGTTTCTTTTATGTTGTATTACATAGGACTATCTGCCTTTATGCCTTTATGAATATTTCATTGTGTGAGTGCTGTAAAGTTGTAGTCGACATTTTGGATAACATTGAGTTTTTGAGTTTTTGCTTAATTTTCCAAATACAGGTAAAAACACACAAAACAAGCTGTAGCACCAGCCTCAAATCTAAATAAAAACATTTCTATAGAAGTTAGAAAATGTTCAAAAGGATATGAACTAAAGAAATTTGAACGCAATACTGCTTCTTCTGCAAAATGAAAAAAATATGTAGATGCAACTTTGTTGTACTCGCATGACGAATTTGGGCTCTGATGTCTTCCAATTTAAAAAGACCTAAGCATTGATATTGTCCTAGCTAGATGTGATACTGTATATTCTATAACCCCAAGAGCATTGGGAAGAAATTGAGCCCAATTTAAGGGGATAATCTCGATATTCCGAAGGTTCGTTATTCCGAAGGTTCGATATTCCGAATCTTAAAAAGGGTTCGCTATTCCGAATTGTAAAAAAGGTTTGCTATTCCGAATCCTAAAAAGGGTTCGCAATTCCGAATCTCAAAAAAGGTTCGTTTTTCTGAATATTGAAAAAGGTTTGGTATTCCGAAACCAAATACCGTGTTCGTTATTCCGAATTTCAAAACAGGTTTGCTATTCCGAATTTTGTGTTTCACATTGGAGCAATGAACATGATGAATTATATGGATACTTTGAAGCCGGTGATGCCACGATAAAATATACCACTATTTTTTTGCCATGAAAATAAGCACCACTCTTTATTATGTTCTATATTTTTTATTTTCACATTTTGGAGAAAAAATTATCTGTTTTTGGTGGTGATGACACCAATCGAATTTGGCACATTTTTATGTGATACATATTATTTTTTGGTAGGCATGATAGATCACATCAATACTGCCGCATTCATGGGTCCCATTGTTATCAATAACTTGCCACCAAGACAAGTTGGAAATGCAAATAAAAGTGTGAAAACATATCTTTTAAGGCACAAATAATTCATTATTTTGAGATTTCAAAACTGACAAGTACCCAAAATCAAGATTGCGTCCAAGATGTCTAATGTATGTTTTAAGGCACAAAGAATCTGATAATTGTCCAAAATGGCTTTAAAATTTGTTCACCTAAAAACAATGCAAAAATAGAATTGATACTACATAATAAATAGTGGTGCTTATTTTCTTGGCATCACCAGCTTCAATTGCAAAATATCCATTCATCATGCTCATTGCTCCAATGTGAGAAACAAATTCGGAATAGCGAACCTCTTTTTGAAATTCGGAATAACGAACACGGTATTTGGTTTCAGAATAATGAAGCTTTTTAATTATTCAGAGTAACAAACCTATTTTGAGATTCGGAATAGTGAACCCTTTTTAAGATTTGGAATAGCGAACCCCTTTTACGATTCGGAATAGCGAACCATTTTTAAAATTCGGAATACCCAACCTTATTTTTGTAATACCGAACCTTTTAAAGGATTCGGAAAAGCGAATGCTAAAAACGTGTGTTCGGAAAAAAGAACCTTCGTAATAACGAACCTTGGAACAATGAACCTTCGGAATAACGAGAAGACCCCAATTTAAGGACATCTGCTCTATCTAGTGCCACTGTACTGCCCAGACCATGAATTTGCAGTCTTCAAATCCAATATGTTATCAAAAGCAAAATGTTACAAGTGAACATCAGCAGGTGCAAATGTATCACAGCTAAGTCATTTTGTTGTGCAGGCAATTGCAGTAGCCCATAGTAAGACAGATAGGCGTTCCTCTACTAGATTCCAGTTGATAGTGGAATAGCCTCTACTTTTTTGTAGGTGGAGATATGAATTGAGGAGATTAGTATTTAAAAACTTTGGTCCGTGTATTTGTGGTATGATGTGCTTTATAGCCATGATAGCCAACCCTCAGCGGTTGGGCCATTCACAGTCCCAATCAATAGTAAACGCATAACCCTGAATGTTCAAGAAATCGCAAACTAAATCCAGGAATAGTTTCAGTGAAAGCAGGTGAAAGTTGATTTTATGAATAGTGAAGATAAAGGTTCAGGTGACTGAAGCCTTCTAAAATTTATGATATGTTGTTGTAGGCAATGTTTAAAACCAATTCTGGGGTAGACACACTATGCATCACATAGTATAAAATACAAAGTATTGACTGGACGAATAACGTAACTTTATTTGTAGTTGGCCAGTTTCTTTCAATCCTATCTCTTTTGTATTGCGAGAAAGAAATCAAAGATTTTCTGGGTATTTCTGTCCCCTATTTTGAGTAATGGACGAAGTCCAAACTCTGCCCATAACTCTACCATCAATTGGAATCAACTATAACCTATTGTATTGTTCCTAATAAATGTACAGTGCACTGAAATTTTTCCTAAAAGGGGGAGTATTACAGGCAAATTTTATTAAAGATTTAATAGTAGTAGGGTTTTGGTGGAAAATAGTAAATATTTGGTGAAGAAATTTGTTTTAGTCAAAGAATGACTTTTTTGTGTGAAAATTGGGATTTTTTTTGTTGAAAAAATTAAAGTTTTTGCCTAAAATTTGTGGGTTTTAGTGGAAATAGAGGAAGAATATATTAGGGAGGGGCGTTTATTAGGAAGAGTAGGGTGTTTGTAAAGTAACCAGCATGTTGGTTTCACACTTTTGACAATGTGGTGCAATTGTTCAAGGTGTTCTTCTGAGTTTTCTCTGATAAATAATGTTTACACTTGCATTATTTGATCAATATGGTATGTAGTGGTGCAACAAGACTTAACTAACACTTTAATGATATTAATGAACTGCATCAATTAATGTTTTCTACAGTACCTTAGGGAAAATCACCAAAACTGTGCACATAATTGTACAAACATGTGATATATTGATGATGCATAACCATCATCACCATACGATTTGCAAAAACTTTGGCTTTTACTGTCTGGTTTTCTGCTAAAACAAGCCTACTAGAACTGCAATTGCCAGTATCAAAGATCTCAGAGCCGTTAGTGAAATAAGGTCACTCGTATTGGTAACCTGTGCATATAAACACTGCACACAAATGAAATCCACATTTAACCTGTCTTAAAGGAAAACCGGCTTACTTTGTTATGATGTATTTGATATGACTGTGCATAATTTTTCAGGTGCAATTTGATAACACATTTGCTAAAGATGGAAACCATTATGAAAGATTGTATTGATAGATTTGAATTTCAGAAGTTGCAAATGAAAAGGATTGTGCATTAAAATTGCTAAGCAGGAAATGACTGCTAGGCAGTTGCACAGTTGACCTCTATACAATACAGCACGGTCCAGGCAAGCGAGTATTGTGATTTCCATTTGGTGTTCATTTGCTAAAGCTTAATCACCGCAATTAAATTTTTATCGATCATATTGATACCTAGCAATTTTCCGCTGCAGAATCTTTTCAAACTGCAAACTTTTGAAAAATGAAATAGATTTCATATAAATGTCAATCATTAGCATTTTCGAATTTTGTAGCAAATATGATATCAAATTGCAGCAACCAAGATTATGTACATTTGTGTCAATTGTCATATTATTACTAGGATTAAATTTATGACAGGTTAGACTCTTGTGCAGTGATATTACAAGAGCATGCATCGCCATCTCTTTTATATGCCTTAAATCATGTACATTTGTTATATGCCTTGAATTATTATAGTGCAATTCTGCTTTTATTATAACACACACTGATGTTAGTACTTAATTATTGTATGATAATGAATCAATTTAAAAGTGTCTAAGATTAAAATATTCATCTATTTGCTGCTAAGGTTGAGGAGTATAAGATAACTATTTATATAGGATGACACATTGGTGTAAAACACTTCTTTGCATATGAATTCAGTTGTATGTAAATTACTGATTATTGTGAAGATCTGTGTGGCATTGTAAAAAGAAATATGTTGCCAACATCTTGTGTGTGCAGTGATTTCTTTGGAGGCAGTTTTTGTGTCGCCTGCCTTAAGGCAGGAAGACACATAGGAATCACTTTGTCTACTGTTGTTGTTGTCTGTTGATGTAGTCTGTTGTTAAAAAGAGTTAACATTTGCCTGTAATATCCACATAGTTCAATGGATTTAAACCAAATTTAAAGGGTTAAGCAGCGATAATGCAAGAGAATAAAAAAAATGTGGAAGCATATTTTCTAGCTTATAAATCAAACACCAAATAGTGAAAAAAATGTATTTGAGGAAATTTGTCATGCCGTCTCTCGCAAATAGACAGAGCGATGATGACTCAAAATCTACACCAAACAGCTGATGGTGGTTTACACCAGTACAGAATAAAAAAAGATCAATAATGTTTGTGTTTGAGGTCAAAGTGTGCAGGAATGGTGCACAATATCACACTTAAAAATTTGGGACATCCACAGGGAAAGGCTTTATTTCAAATTTTTAATACAGGGATTTCAAGCCAACCTTTTGCAGGTTATGTTAGCACTTAAATGCCAGTAAAAAAATATGAATTTTGATGATTTTTGTTTTGGATCAGTAAATCACTGCTTGTCCCTTTAAGTCATGGGTGCAATCTGAGATCCCACATTTGTTGATAATGTCAAGGGTCACATACCAAGGTCAAAGGTCATTGTCCACTTTGTCTACTGTTGTCTGTTGATGTAGTCTGTTGTTAAAAAGGGTTAACATTTGCCTATAATATCTGCATACTTCAATGGTTTAAAAACCAAACTTGAGTCATAGGTGCAACGTGGGACCTCTCATTTGTTGATGAGGTCAAAGGTCACATACCTAGGTCAAAGGTCATGTATGGTCAAATTGTAAGATTGACCTTAATTGACAAGTTGAAGTTCAATTGTAATCAAAACTTGGTTTATGCATATTACACGCAAGCCCTCATTTGTTTATGAGGTAAAATGTCAAGGTCAAAGGTCATGAGCCCTTTCACTCACAACCGCTACGGCAGGTGACACTAGCAGCAAAATATCTCAAAGCCTTACCTACTTGCCACATTTAACCAAATAATGACAATGTACTCTTCATCAATCTGAATGTGCGTCGATCTATATGCAGATTTATATGTATTAATATAGAATATATCTATCCGTCCAACACCTGACAATTTTGCTATAATGTTGAAACAGAATGGAAACCCTGTTTCCTCTACACCAGCAATTCTATATTCTTCATGCCCCTCTAGGATGTCAAGATGAGCGTTGCAGCACATATTCAAATCTCAGCGTGATGAGACCTGGTATTAGCTACCCTGCTATTTGCAGTTTGATCAGTGGATCATCCTTGCTGCATTAGGTACAACATAACTGATTTCTTGGCAACGAAATTGGTTTCTGAACCAACATGAGTAATGGCCTGCATACCATACCTGAGCATCCCACACTGGCTACTTGATCCCTTCGACCTTTTCCAACATATTTCCTATCAGATAAATTGGAAGAAACACTTATGGGTTTCTGTTCCGCCGAAGCTACATGCATCTATCCTCCCAAGCCTGCCTGTGCATCCAAATGATAAGACACAGACTTCTCCATCTGCATGTAGTCATTACTTGGTTAAAAGGTTAATGTTGGCCCTTGAAGCAAACTTCTCCAATTCTATCCTCACTGGAAGTTTATTACCAGCTTCTGAAACATCAACGGATCCAGTGTCCATTCCTTGAAATCTGAGAATACTGTGGGCAGCTGATCCGCTGTCCGACAGTTCTCTACGGAAATTAGTATGCGTTTTCCATGAACCACTTCCACATTTCAATACTTATATTTAGGCAATTACTGTTGTGTTGTCTATTTTCAAGCCTTTGTTCACATCTGACATCTGTCCATATAGAGACTGTAACAAATTTCAATGCTCTTCCTGAGAAGAACCACACCATCGTTAACTTCAAGACTGCATGATCTTATGAACGCTGAGCCTATTGTAGATGCTAGCAAAAACATTGCTGCTGGAAGAATGGTGTGAGTCGCATGAGCAGCCCCACTATGCTTGCTACTTTCCTGACGTACTACTACTTTTAATATACTCTTTTGCACTTTTTAAATATTATCTTCACTATTTCTCCTGTGATATCTTCACTCTTCTCCATTGAATTTAGCACAAACCTCAAGAACTCCACCTCATGGGATGGAATTAGGCTGATTTGATTGGTTCATCATAAACCCTAGATCTGTCAATAACCCCATGGCAATCTTCGGATGCTTCGCTTGATGGCACCATAATCAACAAGTTGTTCTGTTAATTCCGGTGAGGTAAAGACACAACTGCCGGCTTTAACATTTTTGTAAAAAAACAACAAACAAACAAACAAACTTGGAGGTGAAGTGAGGTAATGACAGGCATATGTTTCACCGACTCTATCATGTATTATATTTATTACTGGCCTCATTTGACTGTTTGTTTTTCTGTACCAAGAATATATTTTGCAAACTCCTGCAATCTGCATGAAAAACTGTTGCTTCAGTATTACTTCCAGAATCAAGAAGAGACTGCCCTCTTGGTGCATACTCTCGTACATGTGAGTATTCACTTAGGTGTTTAAAGGTCCCAGGAAATGCAAATAGAATTGATGTGGTTTGTGTCAAGTCTACAAGGAGGGACTAGAAAGTATTCAATATTTGGGTTGGTGATGACATCATTTGTGGTACCATTGATTTTTCAGAGTAATAGAAAATTCCAAGTGACTGGTGTGAATCTATTCATGACACTGACTGAAAATCAAGTTTCACTAATGATGTCACTGGTAGTGTATTCTTTTTCTGGCCCTGTTTATTGTAATGGAATGTCCCATAAAGATTTGGAGTAGGTTTATCATCTCATTTCCTGGGACCTTTAAAGCAAAACCAGCTTCATCTCCAATGATAAGGTCTTTCATGAAACGTGGAGGGCAATTTTTGAGCCACTTGAAGAAATCAAACTAACGTTGATAGTCTTGAGGCTCCAATTGATGTCTCTGTATCATCTGATAGGGGTTGAAAGTGGCAGATGGAATTCTCAATCCATTTCAAAGACAGCTAACTATTTGACCTCTTGGTCACTGACTGCTTGAATACTGGCAGCAGACCTTTCAGGTTCAGGGACTACCACATCGCTCCTTGTTCAGATTTTGACTTGTTCCAGTTCTGCGAGAATTTTCAATGTTTTTGTTAACGGTACCACGGCGGGCTTACGTTAGGGTATTTCTGACTGAATCTCCAAGCACTTACAATCCGAATACAATGGTACTCTGTAACAAGAAATGCACTTTGCTGTGGTGTGAACTGTGCTGTTACCAACAGCTCTTGTAGGGAAGAATGGCACATATGTGGGCCATGGTCATTTCTTGTGTTCTCCTGGGTGCACAATAGCCAAGCCCATGAATTGAACCCATACAATCTTCGCGCAATTACATTTTGCACTTGATCCCCAACTTACAAAACGGTAACTGTACATTAGATGAGTGAAGCAACCGACGGACATTTTGGTATACAGTGGCGGATTCGGTTGGGGGGGACACAGATTTGTTAATGTTTAATATGTCAACACGTGTAATGTACTGACAGAAAAAATAGCGTCGCCTCTTAAATGTATAGAGCGGGGGGGGGGGAAAAAAAAAAAAAAAAAAAAAAAAAAAAAAAAAAAAAAAAAAAAAAAAAAAAAAAAAAAAAAAAAAAAAAAAAAAAAAAAAAAAAAAAAAAAAAAAAAAAAAAAAAAAAAAAAAAAAAAAAAAAAAAAAAAAAAAAAAAAAAAAAAAAAAAAAAAAAAAAAAAAAAAAAAACTTCATGTATTGACCAAGAAAGAGAGATCCCTAGAAAGCAATGGACTGGAGGAAGGCAGTGGGAGATAAAGCTTTCTGAGCAGTATACTGTAGCAGTACATAACAGGTTCAACACTCCTGTTGATGAGCTTGAAGACAAGAAGTCTAGCACAGTATACGATGCCCTCAAAGAAATTGCATTGGAGATGCTACCTAGAAGAAAGAAGAAGACTACTGCCTTTGTCTCAAATGTCAAAGTCAGCAAAGCCAGAGAAAACTTAAGTCTGCAGCCAAGAAGCACCTAAATCTAACAGAAGCTCCAAGCAGGACTTTTATGCCACTAAGGCTGCACTTGATCATGCTTAAACCATGGAGAACAGGGGAGCGAGGAGCATGTTAACTCCAAGGCTGAAGCACTTGACACCCTACATCTTGAAATCAAACCATGCTGCTGCCTGGGAGGCCCTGGAGGAGCTTACTGATAAGAAGGCTATCCCACCTATAAGAATAGTAGTAGTAGTAAGTAGTAAAACCAAAGTTTTAAGTCCGGTTTTGTCCCCGTAAACGGGGGTGGCCGGATTCACCTCACACTCGCAGCAACCGCCCTTCTTCCACTTCAACCAATTCAATGCATCTTCCATCCTCAACTCAACCCTCCTACTCTCCTCCTACACTTGCTTCCCTGTCTTCTTTGGATGTCCCCTCCTCAAACCTCCCACCTCGAACTCAAGGCATGCCATCATCCTTCCTCAACACATGCCCATACCAACGTACACTATTCACCTTCGCCAACCGGTCCATCGCCTCTTCCAAACCCAAAATCTGCATCAAGTCCTTGGTCTTCATCCTATCCATCAACTTCACACCACACATCACTCTTATCATTGCTCTCTCTGTCCTCCTCAGAATCCCCATCTCATTTTCGCTCAGACACCACGTCTCGCTCCCATACAGCATCACTGATCTCACACAACTCTCATACACCATTCCTTTCATCTTCAAAGGATATCTTTTCCATTGTAACAACTCCCCACATTCCTTAAACTTCACCCACCCATACCTCGCTCTAGCTGTCACAGCCACCTCGCATCCACCACCCCCACTAACCTTGTCCCCAAGGTATGTGACCTCCTTCACAGAATCTTTCCTGTTCCACCATCCCTCCAGCTCCCTTCTCGCATCTTCCGCACATAAAATCTCTTGCCAAACTTGGGGTCACTCTCTTCATCTTTGTGCATTTCCCATGGATCCATTTCCCACATTTCTCACACCACACTGAATTTGCTTTTACCCTCTTCCCACACACGCCACATGGATCTACCTTACTACCACCTCCCTCTCCACCCCGCTCACCAGCACTTTTGTCTTCCCAAGGTTTACCTTCAGACTCTTACTCTCAAAAGCCACCTTCCATTTCCAAAACTTCTCCCTCAGTCCCTCCATTGTCTCCCACATTAAAACCAAGTCATCAGCATACAACATCTCACTCATCAAACCTTCTTTTGCACTCTCTGTGACTACGTCAATCACAATTGCAAAAATCAATGGCAAAAGTACAGAACCTTAATGCACACCCACCTTCACCTCAAACTCCTCAGACAAATCAGACCCCACTCTACTCTTTTCTTTGCTCCTTCATACAAACTCATCACTGCTCTAACCACTACTTCTGGTATCTCTCTCTTCCTCATCGCCCACTCCATCACTTTCCTCGGTACCCTATCAAATGCCTTCTCCAAGTCTACAAAACACAGCTTTTTCCCTTTAGCTCGATATTCCTCTTGCAACCTCAAAATAAACACTGCATCTATCGTTCCCTTCCCTGGCATAAACTTGAAAACTCACCCACTTCCACTATCTTCCGAATCCTATTCTCTTGAACCCTCTCCACAAATTTCATTGCATGCTCTAACAGTTTCACACCCCTATATACACCACAACTCATTGCATCCCCTTTCCCTTTAAAAATTGGAACTACCACACTCACTGCCCACTCAACTTGCATCCCTCCTCCATCTAACACTCTCTGACACAACTCCATCATCACACCAATCCCCATCTCTCCACTCGCACAAATCATCTCAGCACTCACCTCTGAGGGGCCAGCTGCCTTTCCTTTTTTCATTTCTCTTATTGCCTTCACCACTTCTTCCCGGCTGACCCTCTTAACTGGCCCTTCAACCACATCAGCCTCTACCTTCTGATCCCACTCATTCTCCTCATTCATGATTCTCTCCATATGCTCTTCCCAGACTCTACCTCTATCTCCCTCACTGAAATTCAACTTCCATCACTTCCCCTCATACATCTTCCCCCTTCGACATCGCTTCCATCAGTTTTCATTGCCTTCACTATCTTATACAACTTGTTTGGATTCTCTCTCAACTCACTTAGCCCCTTCTCTGCCTCCTCCTTCATAGCCTTCGCAACCACTTTCTTTGCTCGCTTCTTTAGCCTCTTATACCTCGCCTTATTCTCTTCCATTCCATTTTTTCTCATATCCTTGAATGTCTCCTTCTTTCTCACTATCGCCTCCTTCACCTCAGTATTCCACCACCCCATATCTCTCCTACCTTTCGTTTTCCCACACACTTCATCACATGCCTGTAACACCCCTTCTTTAAAGCACCCCACAAATCTGACACATCGGTCCCCACAAGCTCCCCAACTCTCGTCTCAAAAGTCTTTGTCTCTTTTTTCTTTCAGCTTCCATACTTTCCTCCTCTCATGCGCTACCTTCCTAACCACCTTTTTCACCTTCTTATCCACAACCACCAACCTGTGTTGCAATTCCTCTGGAATCACCTTAGCATTCTTCAGAAATTTTCTGTTTCCCTTGCCCACTAACACAAAATCAATCTCTGTCTCATTTCCCCCTGAGCTAAATGTCACTTTCCTTTTGTCCTCTTTCTTGAACCACATATTCACAACACATAACTCTTTTTCATCACAAAACTCCAACAACATTCTTCCTTCCAGATTCCTTTCCCCAAACCCATTCCCTCCGTGAACACCTTCAAACCTTCGATCCTTTTCCCCACATGCCCATTAAAATCCCAAACACCGACACTTTGCACATCCCATTCATCTGCCAGCTCATCATAAAACGCACCTTTTCTTCACACTTCCTTCCACACTGGGGAGCATAGCCGCATATGAACCTCACCACCTCAAAGACCCATTATGACTGCTATCAGCCTATCGCTCTTCCTTCTCACCTCCACCACCTTTTCACACAATTCCTCTTTCACCAGGACTTCTACACCCCCAATCCCATCACTATTTCCTGCCCACCATAACTTGTACTTTCTTCCCTCTACCCCCAACATCCTAGCCCCTCCCCTCTCCACCTCACCTCCTGTACACAACATACATCCACCCTCCTCTTCCTCAATTCTTCACTTATCTCTACCCCTTTTCCCCTTCAAACTCCCCACGTTCCAACTACCAACCCTCACCCCGAGCCGCTTATCGGGCTGAACACCGTCATGGGGCAGGCGATACCTGCGCGACTCAAGGTGATTCCTTGCACCATTCTTTTTGAGGTATGCAGGTGCCGCCCACCCCAACTTTCGGGCTGGTTGGTGCCCTTTATATGATATTCGCCATGAGGATTTATTGGAGCAAACAATAATTGACCGGATGCCCTTCCTGAC
The DNA here is from genome assembly GCA_023653785.1 of Ophioderma brevispina. Taxonomy (NCBI): domain Eukaryota; kingdom Metazoa; phylum Echinodermata; class Ophiuroidea; order Amphilepidida; family Ophiodermatidae; genus Ophioderma; species Ophioderma brevispina. The sequence continues at coordinate 20,417 of JAMKCH010022379.1, read as the reverse complement.
GTCAATCCACCGTTTTCGGCGGTGGACTTAGCCTTTGGGCTTCCCCGCCCAAACATGCAAGGCAGCATGTACACAATGCTGGATGACCGCCGTTGGCTCTCCAGAGCCGGCGCTCTTGTTGGTAGATTTTCTTTTTAGTTCTACCAGGGTAACCAGCTACCCTCCTCATCAGCTTTCGTATTAAAAAAACTGATGGGGGTGACGGTTTAGCCGCCGACAACCGGCCATGGGACAGGTAGTACTGGTTACCAGTAGCAGGCGCTCAAAGAGAGACCTGACCTGACAAGTTGTTTTAAAGTTGAAACATCTGAAGTTCTCTACTTCAGACGAACCTTTCTTCAATAACAGGCTGGACCTTTCACTATAGAGGAGCTTCAGATCTGCTTGAAGAAACTAAAGAGCATCAAGACGTCTGGTCCCGACAACATTCCTGCAGATTCCATGATCAACTGATAGAATTTTGTAACAACACCTACATGGGAAACAAACCAGCTGCCTTTTCAACATCGTTCATCACCCCTCTACCAAAGAAAGGCGACCTCCAACAACCCCAAAACTACAGAGGATTCACACTGTCACTACTAGCCTCTAAGATCTATAACTCAACGCTGCTCAACAGAATCATTTCTCACATAGACCCCATTCGCAGACGGAACCAGAATGGTTTTCGCAAAGGCAGATCAACACTACCTCAAAGGCAGATCAACACTACCTCTCAGATACTTGCCCTGAGAAGCATACAAATAATACATGGTTAGGTATGGCTACCCGTATCTATCAACCCGAACCCGAAGTGTGAGGGGTGATGGCCCTAGCCAGTACCGAGGGAAAATAGTGTGCGCTATTTCCCCGATCATAAACCATGTGGTATTTGTTTTATTACACCTCGCTTTATGGGGACGAGGTTGTAGGGAAACAGTTCGAACTATAGGGAAATAGCACTTGTAATCGGAATCGGCCAATGAAATAGCATGATTACGTTAATGAATATTCATGAAAAGGCATGAAAAGAAACCAGTTGATATGATACAGAACAAATTGTTCGTTCAATAGTATACAAATAATGAATGTTTATGATTGCAATGGTAAGAATATTTTCCTAAGTTGAATGGAAGTTTTCATCTTTCAATGAATGAAAATATTCTTTTCATTGCACGAATGAAAAACATTCATTATTTGTTTGCTACATCGAAGTAGATCCTTGTCATTAAGCTCAGACTAGCTTGACTACGCTAAGCACCCAGAGAGCACCATAGACTAGGCTAGGGCTAGGCTAGGCTATAGCCAAGTAGCAAGACCCAGACCCTAGCTGTAGGCTGTAGCCCATATGGCTAGCTTGAATAAATTAGAGCGCGGACTGTTGGCAGGGTTATTGCCAGTTTATTTACAAACTAACCTAAACCTCATACAGGCGCGTAACCAGACCTGTGCCTCCGCGGGGGCAAAACTCAAGAAGTTTCCCCATTTTTTCTCCGGCTCGCTTCGCTCGCCGGGTAGACCCATATTTTTCCCCTTCTCTACCTTCTTCTCGTCCCCATTTTTTAGCTTCTCCGTCCCCATTTTCGTTGTCCGGGGGGGGGCAGTCTGCCCCCTCTGCCACCCCGCTGGTTACGCCACTGACCTCATGCTCTGAAATAAAGGCAAAATAGAAAACGTCACCAAAGTGACTATTATTTTTAGAAAAATGTACTTATTTGTTCACAGGAAATCGTGGTTATATAAATAATATATATTTTTATTACAATTTCAATAAACAATCCTCATATTACCATGTTTTCATCGAAATGAATGAAGCGGGCAACAAGCCTAAATCAAATAAATTCATTCAGGAAAGTGTTGCCAATTTTGGTGCCATGAATATGAAGCCAGATTTTGGGCACCAAAATAGAGAGCACTTTCCTGAATGAATTTGCTGAATTCAGTGATTTTTTGTTTTGTGGTCAATACTTCAGTTATGTAACGAAACAACAAGGTCTGAAAAACGCTAAAACTTACAGAATTATTTAGTTAATCTTATCAAGCCCGCCAAATCATACGTGGCATGGAATTCAGGTTTTATCCTTGTTTACTTGACACTTCGGAAGGGGAATTTAGTGTACGTTGTCATAATGTGTTAAGCCAAACGCAACGTTGAAATTTAAGATGGGGATATCTCATGGACCTGGGCAGCAGAATGGCAGTGTCGGCCGTAAAGGCTTGTCGATCAAAAATTTCCACCTTTTGCGACAATGTCGACAATAAACACCCTCGCTATTTTTTTGTTCCGAACGATTTTTATTCGTACCTTTCTGTAAGGTTAGTTTCATGTAAAATGGTAGTAGTTTACCTCACTGATATCCAGTGGGTCAACAACGCCGGCTTTCTTTTAAAAATTCAGAACGTGATGGCAGACGATGAAGTGTGACGTCATGGCTAGCTGAGTCGGCTTCATTTTCCGCTCTGAGCAGGGTGTGCTCTATCTATTTTATTCAAGCTCGTTGGTTGGCTTACATTACCTTCTCCTACTATTCTTGCTAAGTTCCGCTGCGTTAAACTTGGTCCAAGGAATGGTCGGGAATTCCTAGTAGAACCTGCTGGTGTGTAAACATGGCTTTGCCAGCAGAATAAACAAGATCGTGCCCATTGTTCGCCCCAGGTAACGTTACGCCAGTTCCGAAAATCGCTGCCAGCACCGCGTTGCTTATCATATATTGCATTTTCACAGCCACAGCGAAGTTCCGTAATGTGCGTGTGTTATGTGACCTGCCTTTTGCGAAGACGCACGAGGCGTGCAATAAAACGAAAGGTATGGAACCAAAATGCACACCGAATGGAACGAAAAAAAATGCACGGTATGTGACGTAAGCATTCAATTTATCATAGTGAATGACACGTGACCTATAATCCTCCAATCAAATTACAAGGATCTACTTTGGTATATAATAAAATATATCATTCGGTCAAATTTTGACTATTCCAATAGTAATGCATTCGAAGGCTTAATCCCAACTTCAAATATTGTGTGTGTTTTTGTGCGCGCTCGTCTATATGTGCAACCATGGCCTGAAGAGCTCTCAATTTTTCTAATAATAATGAGCTTTTATATAGCGCTTTGTCGTTGTAAACTACCTCCAAGCGTTGTTGCCTATCTATATTACGCCGCCATCAGGAAATCGTCACAATCATTTCGGCTGCAAGCGCACATCCCTATCAGCCCTTAGATTGTAATACCCAATTGAGATTAAGTATCTTGGCCAAGGACACAAAAAAGGGTAAATTCAGGGGGGCTCGAACTCAGAACTCACAAATTGTCTCGGGATCATGAGTCCTGTATGTACTTTATCGGTTATGCCACTCGTGCTCTATTTTTAAAAGAGATACTTGCATCTATTGTTGTAATATGCGCTACTGAGCAAGAAAAATTATGTACATTTTCCTTGCTTATACATATTGGGATAGCCAAGATATTAGTTTTGTTGCTATTCTTCATTTCAGTTCCAAAGATTACTTTTTTCTGTTTTATTCAGTTTTAAATACTATTTTTGTCCATTATGTACAAAACAGAACCTTCAAAGGCAATTTGCTCAATTCCTGATTTTTGCTGTTTTCGGTATATTTTCTTTGACAAAAACATTCTGCCACCATTTAACCATCTTTTTAACCATATTAGTGTGGTTCGGTGTGTATTCCCGTAGGATTTTCATGCTAAAATTGATTTTGTTGCTGTTTGGGTTTCAATAGGGCCTAAACTGCCAGAAAATGATGGGGTGCAAATTTTCGGACTCGTGCCCCCTTCTTCAAGGGGGAAATGATAGTACAGGGAAAAAATTAAAATCGAGCCAAATTGTGTTATAATGTACACTAACGCGTTCGTCTCCTTATAAGGATTAGAAAAAGTATATATTTGCCTAGGTTCCAACCTTTAGTTAAAGCGGTATAGCCCCGTAATGGTTCAAGGTCACCCTTGGGGTAAATGCTCCGATGTTGTTGGAAGTGGTGTCAAATGATTCCTTGTGTCATACTGAAACAGAAAATGCATTTTAACTGATTTGGTGATATCACCATTGCGACATCCAGGGAAATTTTTGGTGACCCCCATAGACCATGTAGACCCTTACGACGTTTTGCTACGTAATTAGCCAACCAAATGTCACGCACTGTAAAATAATACATTTTTGGATCCTGTGAGACAATACAAACAACTTATCACCAGTTTGAACAAAATCTGAGCATTGGGTAAATTTTACCCCAGGATGACCTTGAACCATTATGGGGCTATAGTGCTTTAACTAAAGGTGGGAACCTAGGCAAATATATACTTTTTCTAATCCTTGTAAGGAGACGAACATGTTAATTAGCTTTAATTTACATTAAAACACAATTTGACTCGATTTTAAATTTTTCCCTGTAGTAACATTTCCCCCCTTGAGGAAGGGGGCAGCTGTCAGAAAATTTGCACCCCATCATTTTCTGACTGTCCGGTCCCTATTGAATGAAAAAACAGCAAGAAAATCAACTTTAGCACCAAAATCCTACGGGAACTGTTTCATTGACATACCGAACCACACTATATAGCTGCTATACTGCAAATCTGGGTAAAAGTGGTGTTGGGCAAATGCTGTTGGTCAAAAAATAATCGGTTGCTTTCCGAGCGATTATGAAATCTGCACTGCACAATTTTGTGGTATCTCATGGCCAGTATTTGTTTTACTCCATAGGATCAAAGAGAGAAAGATGCTTGCATAAGGACATTGGTTACGCATATCGGCGAAGTAACTGATTTCTGCGCAGTAATTGTTGTCTAATTATACCTTTCATCACAATTTCTTTTCCTAAATATCAGTGAACACTATTCGCTTTTAAAATTTTCCGGCTCGCTTCGCTCGCCCATTTTTTTTCCCCACTCGATTCGAAATTCTGAAGGGGGGGGGGGCGACGCCTAAAATTTTTCAAGCACCAGAGCACCAAACACCAAACATCACAACAAAGAAGATTACCCCCCTGCTCTTCACAATTTCAAACCGAGTAAAACAAAAACAAATCGTGTCTACCGGCCAGCGGAGCGAGCGGGAAAATTTTACAAATTGTGTCGCCAAGGGCGCCCACAAAAGGTCATTTTCCTAGATATACAGGGCGCCCGGCGCCCTGTGCGGCAAAAGGCACTTTTCTACATCTACAAGGCGTCCGGCGCCCTTTGGTTTGCAAAAAATAGGGGGGGGGGCGCGCGCCGGGTGCGCCCCAACTAAATCCGCGTATGCCGCACTGTTGATATCCAGTAAATCCGCTCGGTATGCACAGGATAAAGCACTTCAAATTACTTTTTATCTGGAAGTACAGAGCCATTGTTATTACCCATGCAGTTGAAAGATTTCAGGTGCTCGACACCCGATTAAGATTGAGCTATTTTTTCATGACGCAAAGCACAAGATACTTGTCCTCTTTCACGAATAACCTTAGCTTAGGCTTCAACTGTGCGTTCAATTAACTTTGACCGTATATTTCATCATTTTTCCGAAAAGGAAACAAAGATAAACAAAAAAATCATGAAAGAAAGTTGTTTGGTAGACTGTGACCTAACATCTTTGCAGAAAATCTGTAAGATTCAAAGAGAAGTTGTGTCCCTGGTTGGAAAATAGGGACGATATATTTGAATCAGAGAAGATGAGAAAGAAGGAGATGGTTCAACTGTTACTTCAAAAGATAAACTGTTCATCCGCCTATTCATCTTAATAGCCTTAAATCCGATTGATTCGATCAAAAGACTTGCGCTTCTTGCTATAGAACATTACATACACCTGTCATTAAATCCCATGACTATTCCAATTACCCAGTTGTCAACTGGCATTTACACAAAGTCTATACACTTTGGTCGTGACCAGTACAGCGAAACGTCCTGCATCACTTACAGACAACTTTGACCCCAAATTTTCAAAGCATTTTGGCTCTTTTGACACTTTCTGACACAAACATGTATGGTTGAGTTGTATTCAAAATGCATTTATCTAATCATTCATCATATCGTATTTCACAGGAACCGGATATGTTTAAATTAGGCTAAAATAACAACATCCTTTACTGACCTCAAAACATTAAATCAGGGGCTGATTTTCCTGTTTTCATTCGTTAAAAAGACACTGTTTTCCTCAATTATTTCGCCAATGAATAAAATAAATAATTATCGGTCAGAACAAACGTGGAGTTCATTACCAGCAGAGAAAATTTTAGCTGGAATATTAATAAACTGTTTTAGTATAGCAGTGTGTCAATTACTTCCTGTTCTGAAACTTTCCTGACTGGCCAAGTTGAGTCGGATGAACAGATTACTTCAAAGGTGCAATCGAGCGGCCCTTGAAGTTACCCAACCAATGAGCTGGTGAATGAGAGTAATCCTGGGTAATCGGATTTCAAAATCGAGCCATCTCCTTCTTTTCTCATCTTCTCTGATTTGAATTAATGCATGATAGGGATTTTCATCACGCAAAAGCTGTCAAAGGTAAACTAGGAAATGACCATTGGAAAAAAATATCAGTTTCTTAGAAATAAGGTTAATGCCATGATGAAAGAAGCAAAGCGTGAATATTTTACAAATAAAATTGAGGACGAGGCGGGTGGCTGTACTAAAAAGATGTGGCAGACTTCTTTGAACAAGTTTATGGCCAAAATACGGGCACCAAACAAAAAGAAAACTAGAATTTTCGCGGGATTCTCGGATTTCGCGATGCGGGCTATATTTCAAAGAATATAAGCTTGTGGGCCACCCAATGACCTTTGCCCTGGGCACTATGACCCTGTTGATCTTCATCAACATATGAGGGATCGAATGGTGCACCTATGAACTTCAAGTTTTCAATTAGATCAATTTTACAGTTTAGCCCATTTTTCAACTTGACACCTAACATGACCTGTTGACCTTTCAACATGACCTTTGACCTCAACAAATATGAGGGATCCCATTGTGCACCTATGACAGAAGTTTGGTTCCAATTGAAGTTTAAACTTTTCAATTGAGGTCAATTTAAAAAAAAAATAACAATTTGTGTGTTGACACACACATTAACACATACCAAACACATCATTCCACACATACACCCGCACAAGGATGCTAAGTGGTCCTGCCAGCATAGCTGGCGGCCCACAACTATGGATACAACTCACTAAAACTAGCAAATGCTTGGGGAAATGACAAATTCTGTTAATGATCTATTTTTGTTAGTATCGGAAACAATTTGCAACGATGATAAAAATGATACAGATCACAACGTGCCTATGAGTCCACTCAATCTATGAAAAATACTAGGTACACCTGGACAAAATTGCTACAGGTTTTCTTGCTGTAACTAACAGTAAAAGATCTCCCAAACAAGGCAAGACATGCTAATTTGCATTTATCTTATGTGGACGTATACGCCCATATTTCGACAAAGGTATATAGCTCATAAATGCATGTTCAGGGCGATTTTCCATTTTTCTGTTAGTATTTGAACATGTTTTGCATGGCTATGTCTGCAAGGTGTGTAGCACTTGCAATTGATATATTAAAAGTGGAAAGTAATGGTCATTATACAAGATGGCCGCAGTTTTCCCGCCAAAATTAATTTTGCATTCTAGATGATTTGTCAGACTGCAATCGGGATGGGGAGATCTTTATTTAGCAAATTATTATCAGAGAGTATTTATTCAAACACATCGGGTCAACTTGCGCCGGGAAGGGGGGGGGGGGCACTCCATATGCGAAGTGATATGCGTAGATGTGCCTCGCCCAGGTGTAAAATAGGGTCCTTTCCCGGGTCTTTTCAGATAAAATGTACCTAAAAATTCATTTGGTACACAAGCTGAATAAAACTGGGGCCATCAGTATGAAACTTTAAATAGGGCCATTGATTTTCAACCTAAATAAAATAGGAAGTTTCCTTTTTCAGAAGTTCAAATTGCCATACATTATAAAATTGCTGGCATGAATTATTTATTGTTAAAAGTGCCCGTGGCTGCGAAATGTTGAGTTTTGGTGTTCCAAATTCTTTAAAAATTGGATAATTTATGCAAACTGTGATAACATTGGATGCCAAAGAAGAAAACGGGGGTCATTGAGTAGTTGAACTTTTAAAAAGGGGGTCATTTGGTATTGCCTGGATAATAGGACGCATCTAAAAAGGGCGTCCAAGCTTCTACCCGTCCCCCAAATTCAGCATCTCACAGACCTTGGATCTAGACGTACAAAATATATGTAAATTCTACAGTAAAAGCTGGCAAGCAATTCTCCAACAAATACGTAAAATTTACAGTATAGTTGTAAAATTAATTAATCAAAACGCTTCAAAAACATTATATTGGTGATATTACACGATTGTGATGTGTGGAGAAGAAAAAAAGCAACTGACTGAACACCCCAACTTATAGCAGGCCTATCCACAATTTTTTTACATGCCATATCTACTGTAAATTTAACAGTTTTTAATATAATATTACATCAAACTGTAATATACATTAAATTTTAATGAAACCTTAAAGCTATATTTTACGGTGTTTTGATTGGCAGAATTGCTGCCAGATTTCCTGTAAAAGTTACAGTATTTTTCCTCCTTGTATAATTGTAGTATACTTAATGGTAGAATTGAAAAATTCATAGTAGTGTATATGATGTCGTTACTCATTAAATTTCGATAAATTCTTCACTTTTAGATTTTGTCATCTATAGGCCTGGAAATTGGACATAAAATTTACATATTTTCCTGTATATATATCCAAATTACACCAACCAAGCCAAAATACTGTAAGTTTTAGGAAGTTTTTAACAGTAATTTTCCGGTAAAATTTTTGCACTGTAATTTTTGTTACAGTGTACGCACTCTAACAGGGGGGGAATGTTTTTTAAAAAAAATGAAGTGTGCAAAGGTCTACTACAAGTATCATTGGAGAAATGCTGCATATAGAGTCCGCTTACATCTAATTGCAAAGAGATGGAATGGAATACATGACCGTCAATGAAGAAGAGAATCGTCAACCTATCTGTACTACACACGGTACCCAAGGTTAGACATCTTACCTCGGGTCCTATGTTGGATGGACAGCAAGAAAGACTCAAGAGTTAAAGGGCCGTGGCCTGATCGCTAATAGCATCGTCCCCATACTCCCAAGATTGTACCGGAAGTGGTATTTTGGTATTTGAAGAAAGCTACTATTTTCTCATTTACCCTGTGAAATCATAGGGCTAAAGGATATTTGGTTTGGAAGTTATGAGCGAAAATGTACCCCATTTTGGTCGACCGATATTAATTTTACACATATAGGGCTAAGAAAATCATGTTTTTAACTCTCACATGAAAACGGGTTGAAATATCAGCGCAAAACTCTACAGAGGGGGTTTAGGGGTGACGACCATTCTATCAAGATGATAGCTTTATTTACTTAAATCGGGTCGTTCCCTTTTAATATATTGTATAATAACCAAAATATAGGCAAAAATGGCACATAGGTTTTATGCAAATTAGCATGTCTTGCCATGCTTACTTTTTTCTACCTTTTTGATATGTTGTTCGGAGGGTTTGTACAACAAGTTACAGCAAAAAAAAACCTGTAGCAATTTTGTCCAGGTCATACCGTAGATTGAGGGGACTATATGAATAACAATAGAAGATTTACATTTAATGATATCACAGTCGAACAAGTCATCAATGAAATTTGTTCCATTTCTTCAATGAAGGCAAATGGTTTAGATAACATCTGTGTTAAACTACTTAAATATGGTGTGAACAAAATAGCTCCTATTCTATGTAATATTTTTAATATGTCTCTCCAACAAGGATTATTTCCAAATGAGCTTAAAGTAGCACGTGTGAAGCCAATTTATAAAGACGGTGATCATGATTCACTGACCGATTATAGACCAATCTCTATTTACCAGTGTGTTCTAAAATACTCGAAAGAATTGTACACAACCAATTGTATGAGTTTATTACCCATCAAGAATATGTTGTAAAGTGGTCAGTCGGGATTTAGAAAAAACAGCACTAGACGAACACGGCACTTCTAAAAACTCTAAATAAATGGAATAACGAGATTGATAAAGGAAACTATGTTGGTGCAATTTTCGTTGATCTTAGCAAGGTATTTGATATGGTTAATCACAACTTACTCCTGAAGAAATTGTATTCCGTGGGTATACAGGGCACTGAAAATAAATGGCTCCTTTCATACTTGTCCGAACGTACACAGCATGTTATGATTAATAAAACCCTTTCCAAGTCAAGTATCATTTCATCAGGTGTACCTCAAGGCTCTATTCTTTTGCCATTTACCCTGCGCCCGCCACCTCACCTTGGGACTCTTACATATTCGAGAGGTACTAATAGTAGTTTAAGATTGGTCGTTAGGAAAAGTACAGCATCGAATCCCGTTACGGATAGCAAACACTGTCTTTACTCTTCAATATTTTTGTAGCTGGTCATGACTTCTTCAGTACGGTACTGTTTACACATTCCCACCTTGATCAGTGGCACTTATTTATTCCACTATGTTAACCAAACCCTCATGTTTTCTAGCCTTTTCATTGTCCACATGAAACACACGGTTGTTTGAAATATCAGACGCAAAACGCTACAGAGGGGGTTTGGGGGGGGTGTACGAACATTCTATCAAGATGATAGCTTTATTTACGTAAATCGGTCGTTCCCTTTTAATATATTGTAATAGACCAAAATATAGGCAAAAATGGCCACATAGGTTTTATTGCAATGAGCATGTCTTCCATGCTTACTTTTCTACCTGTTTTGATATGTTGTTCGGGAGGGTTGGTTGTACAAACAAGTTACAGCAACAAGAGAAACCTGTTGTAGAAAATTTTGTCAAGGTCATAGCGTTAGATGAGGGGACTATATGAATAACCAATGAGATTTACATTTAATGACATCACAGTCGAACAAGTCATCAATGACATTTTGTTCCAGTTCTTCAATGAGGCAAATGGTTTAGATAAGGCACCTGTGTTAAGCTACTTAAATATGGTGTGAACAAATAGCTCCTAGCTATCGTAATATTTTTAATAGGTCTCCCAACAGGATTATTTTCCAAATGAGCCTTAAAGTAGCAGTTTGTGAAGGCAATTATAAGACGGTGATCATGATTCACTGAAACCGATTATAGACCAATCTTCTCTATTACCAGTGTGTTCTAAATACTAGAAAGAATGTACACAACCAATTTATGTATTTATTACACAGCAAGAATGTTGTATAAAGTGGTCAGTCGGGATTTAGAAAAACAGCACTCGACGAACACGGCACTTCTAAAAATCTCTAAAAATGGAAATAACGAGATTGATTTAATTAAAGGAAAACCTATGTTGGTGTGCAGTTTTCGTTGATCTTAGCAAGGTATTTGATATGGTTAATTTCAAAATTACCCTGAAGAAATTGTATTCCGTGGGGTATACAGGGCACTGAAAAATAAATCGGTCATTTCATACTTGTCCGAATCGTACACAGCACGGTTATGACTTAATAAAACCCTTCCAAGTCAAGTATCATTTATCAGGGGTACCTCAAGGATCAATTCTTGGCCCGCCTTCTATTCTTATTCTTATTATTAGGTTGCATTGAAATACGCAACTGTGGATATGCACGCAGATGATACCCTAATTTAAGTTTGTGACAAAGACGTTAATGTAATTGAAAAAATGCCTGAACTGAAGATCTCAAGACCCTTATCGTATTTGGCTCAATGAGAACCACATGAAAGCAAAGGTTAAATAGACAAAGGTTATGTTAATTGGTAACTTTCAAAACCCAACCTAATTAATCATATTAATGTATCAATGACATGTCGAGATTGAACATGTTAATTCTTTAGATAGATTGTAACTTAAAATGCAAAGATCATTTATTAAAGCGCGTTTGTAACAAAGTATGCATAAGTATTGTATCATGAGAAGAGTTAACCCCTTCGTTCCTAGAAAATCTTTGAACACCATTTTAAACACAAATGGTCCTACCACACTTTGATTATGTCATCACTGTATGGAGCAGCAGCTGTGGTGGGACTAATATTAATAAATACTTCAAAAAATTGCAAAATATGGCAATGAGAGGTATTTAGGTGCCCCCCCTTTAGAAACACAATCAATGGTGTATGCTGTAGGCATGGGTTGCATGAGTATTAGAGATTGATAAACTACGCAATGACTGTATGATGTATTAGATTATTAATTAATATGGCACCAAGTTACTTCGATAAACTTCCAATCTTGTGATTCTATAAAGTAGAGTAAGGCACAAGGAACAGTAGGCCGAGTAAAACGTTTGTTCAATGTATAAGACTAATTATGGTAAAAATTCATTCTTTGTAAAGGCCGCAGTCACTTGGAATAGCTATATCCCAAGATATTCGGACATCTGCAACCATTGATGTCAGTCAAAAACCAAATTTAAACAATTGTTGGCATGATGGCCTATCAAGTGAAACATATAAGTGGATGTTATATAGAAATTTTTAAAAAGACGAATCAATTACTGGACGAACCTTTCAAGAGGTTAAAAACTGCAATATTCTCCGGAAACATCGGACTTCATCAGCAACGCGTTTTTTTTCGAGTTTCAGGTTGGGTCACGTGTCAACGGCGGGGAATACCATATTAAAGATGATCCCATGCATGAGGAGAGCTGAAGCTCCCCTTTCTGTTTGGGACGGGTTTTTGTTCCAGCTTTTCGCTCCCAACTGGCTGCTTCCCGGATACCTCGCTGGAGTACAATAGTCTTCACGTCCAGAATGGACCGTTATCCTCGAAATACACTTGTGTCCTGTTTTCGGAGTGTGTATGTAAAACCTTACGGAAATTTTGAAGTTCACTAGCACTGGGTCTACGGTGTTGATTAAACCCGACTTTGAGGGATTGTTTGTTTCGCCTTACATAGCTGTCCATCACAGTCTGGGTGAGGAGAACATTTACGTCCGTAGACAACGTTTGATTTTTTGTCTTTCCCCGCCGTTTGACACGTGACCAACCTGAAAATCGCAGTTGCCTGATGAAGAGTCCGAAGTGTTCGACGAAATATTGCTAGTTTTTAACCTCTGAAAGGTTATTAGTTCCAATATTTGAATTCAGAATGTTCTTCTAGAGCTACTCTCTTCTGGATGAATCATAATCTACATCAACATATAAGGGGGGGATGTTGTTGTGTTTTTAATGTTTTGTACACAGAGAAATGTAGGCGTGGCTGGGTTGGTCCCCGTGTGCATGAGATGTGCCCTAAGTTTACTTTTCACAGCCATGGACTAGACCAGCAGACCTACCAAAAAAGTCAGGGTAGACCTTTGCTACCCAGGCCCTTTTTTCGTTAGAGCGCGTTTTCAAATGGCCGCCAAAGGCTATTTAACACCATATAATAATGTTACATAGCCACTTTATGGGCGAAAGGTCCATTTTTCGTAGTGTTTTCTTTATTGTTGATTGTCAATGATAGGCGGGTAAGGTGTTAAAATGACTTACTTAAATATATTCTAATGGGGGGGGGGCGCTTGGCAAAAATGGCCGCCAAATGCATTTAGCACCTCATAAATCATAATGATGGTTCTATAGCCAAAAAAGGGTTGAACTGGCCTAGTTTTACGTGTTTTGCTATATGTTGTGATGGTCGATGTATAGAGCCGTCACGTTCACCACTTAAATGTATTCCTAATGGAGGGCGCTTTTCAAAATGGCCGCCACCATGCTATTTAACACTATAATGAAACGTTTTTACTAGCCAAAAAAATGGGGTGTAATGAAAATGGCCAAGTTTGTCAGTGTTTTGCTATATTGTGGATGTCCATGTATAGAACGGTCACGTTCACTATTTAAACGGTATTCCTAATGGAGAGCGCTTTTAAACCGGCCGCCAAATGTGATTTAACAACTTGTGATGATGTTTAATAGATAAAGGGGTGAAATGGCCCAGTTTTGAGTGTGATTTATGAAATCTTTTCTCATTATTTGTTGGGTTACTTTATTCAGTTCTTACAAAGTTGCGGTTTCATGTTCTCTTTTTCTTTAGTTAATTTTAAGATTTTATAGTGATGTTTACAGTTATGGATCTGTCCATACTATGCTGTTATTGGTATTATACAAATCATAAGTGCTGATAGGGTTGTATGCCTAGCCAGCTGCCACCTTGATGAAGCGAAATGAGGTGACGATTCTGATGGCAGCGTAATGATTACGCAATCGTGCTGTGAGCATCTCGTAGGAGGAGAAAAAATTTCATTATGGACATACATAGTGGACAATGATGGCCAATGTCTGAAAAAGCTGAAGACAAAATTCTCCAAAGCACATTTGGGGATTTCTCAGACATAGCTTTGGATCATGGGTGGAAGTTCTTCATCAGCTGCAAAACAGGTCGATTATAGTCTTGATTTCTACAATGAACAAAACTGTGAGGGAACCTCTGACCGAAAACAAACGTCAAGTCATGCTACCAATTGATAACAACAATCAAATCGGGATTTACCCCTTCCTGTCGAGAATAGGTTTGAAATGGTCTAGTTTGTTAGAGTTTCCCCATTTTGAGGTAAAGTGTATAGAAGGGCAGCTCAATAAAGACTGTCACATTCAAAAGAAAAGCCGAACATAAGCTGGAGTTCAAAAGGAACCAATGCTAAGACAGGCTGGGTTTTGTTTGATCTCATGATTTAGACACTGTTTAATTTCCATACAATTTATGATTGCATATTGACATTATTAGAGGGGATATCAGTGGACAGCGGTATCGATACAATAATTCCATCCATTGAATACAATGAGCACTTCAGAAATTGAGTGGTGGATGTAATTGACCTGCAGTTGAATGTTGTGGATATGTAACAATGAGACAGTACTATACTGCTGCAAACATCAAGGACCTAATAGAAGAATAAATTACTGTCAGCAGATTTAAACTAAACTGTCCTCATGTACATAACCCTGTACCTCTAATTCAAAGGTCATTCAGCATAAATCTGATACGTGTGGTTCACATACATGTGGACCATGAGAATTGAATTTTAAGTGAACTATTTAAATATTCCCAATATTTGTTTAAGTTGAATGTCCTAGTATTTATGTTGACAATGACACAACGTTTGTTAACTAATACAAAAGGCCACAACCTAAATAAAATAATTTTGTCACATTTTATCAAGTGAATCATTGTCAACATATAGGTTCTATTGTAGGGACAGTATTTCACCTAACAAAACATGTGATATGTTAACATTGCAAAACTTTAGGACAACTTGTACGCGATCAGTTCAATTTTCACGCTTGTAGGTTTCAAAACCTTAGTTATATTCAGTAGGCGGT
Source organism: Ophioderma brevispina (assembly GCA_023653785.1). Classification (NCBI taxonomy): domain Eukaryota; kingdom Metazoa; phylum Echinodermata; class Ophiuroidea; order Amphilepidida; family Ophiodermatidae; genus Ophioderma; species Ophioderma brevispina. The sequence goes on along the minus strand of JAMKCH010022379.1, from coordinate 5,128 downwards.
TTCGTCTTCAAAAACACAGATGACCAAGTTGGTACACGCTGAAGAAACACGTAGGTAAACATCTTATTGAATCAGACCCCAAGTAACTTGGTTGACCTAATGGTATACACGTGACCTCGTTGACGGTGTCATAGCCCAGAAATTACACTTTATGGCCTGTTGACAAAACAAAATATACACCAAACTAGGGTAATAGAGTGACCATGCCTCTTGGACAGACACATCTTAAAATGTAACACCGTAACAGCTTTTTATGACTCAAAGGATAATCATTTAATTATTTGTACTTCAAAACATGATAGTAAATTTCTTGATTGTTCCTTTGAATTGCAAAATTGGTTGTTGGACGGATTTTGTAGCAAAATCCGGCTTAATGAAATGGCAATGTTCTGGATATGTAACGATGTAGGTAGGTAAGGATGTAGATTGTGTGCGTTGATGGACAACAAAAAAAGGTAACATTTTGCATAACTTTTTTCCAGATAGCTACGAGTACCCAAACTTAGATATGTATTGTAGGGGGGTACAAGCCCCTACTAACTATGTAATCCATTCCCCCATGCTCCTCCCCCTGGGGTCTGACAGGGGGGTGGGGAAATGTCAAAAAGGTCAAAATGTACCAAAAAGGTAAACATTTTGCCATAACTTTTTTCCAGATCAGCTAGAGTACCTAAACTTCGATATATTGTAGGATGACACAAGCCCCTACGAACCATGTAATCCCTTCCCAGGTCCTCCCTGACCCCATGGGTCGGACAGGGGGGGGGGGAATAGGGGAAATGTCATAAAAAGGTCAACATTTCACCAAAAAGGTTAAACATTACAGATAAGCTAGAGTTACCTAAAACTTAGATATATGGAGAAGGCACAAAGCCCTCTACTAACCATGTAACTCATTCCCCCAGGGTCCTCCCGGGGTCTGACAGGGGGGTGGGGAAATGTCAAAAAAGGTCAACATTTCACCAAAAGGTAAACATTTTGCCATAACTTTTTTCCAGATGAGCTACAGTAACCAAACTTAGGTATATGGTAAGGAGGGGACAACCCCCTACTAACCATGTAATTCATTCCCCAGGGTCCTTTCCTCCCCTAGGTATGACAGGCTTGGGGGACATGTCAAAAAAGAGAAACATTTCACAAAAAGTAAACATTTTGCCATAACTTTGTTTCCAGAGGAACTACAGTAGTCAAAACTTAAGTATATGTAGGGGGGGGGGACAAGCCCCTATAACCATGTAATCATTCTCCCAGGTCCTCCCTGGGTCTGACAGGGGGGTGGGGAAATGTCACAAAAAGGTCAACTTTCCCCAAGACAAGTCAATTTTTTTTTCTAGATGAGTTCAGAGTAGCCAAACTCAATATAATTTAGTCTATACACTGAAAGTGTTTAGACCTAGGCCTTTGATAGACTACGGAGGCGATCGTCTAACTGCCCGATATTCAAGGAGTTTTGTTTGAGGTTTGGGTCCAACAGTCCCCTTAGTTTCAAGTGCCTCCATGCAGCAGAATGGCTTATTGACTTTTTGGTCTCCACCTTCTTGCGGTCAAGTATAGTATACATACCACAATGTACAGCCGGTATTATTCAACGCCTACAGAGCCTGCAATATACCCTAGGGAGACGAAGAAAAGAAAACGCATCCGTCCATACCGCATTTTTTTTCGGCGGTTTTACAGATTTTTTTTATAATTGAACCAAACTACTACTTGGAAAAGACTATCCCGCCTTGATTAATTTGATCAGTACAGTTGTGTAGACAATGATCCATCTCATAATTTGGCACATCAGTAATTGCATATCATACCAAAATGCAATTTATATAACCATTTAAAAGCCACATAATCTTTATATTCCCTCAATTCATTTACATATATAGGATATGTGATATTTGACTACAAACTCGACAAGTCATTTCTTCACAAATAGCCAACTTTGCATCAATCCACTTATGACGCAGGTATGGTATTTACCACGTTTCAAATTATGACCCAGTATTCTCTAAAAATCCAAAACTCACGTTTTTCATCTGCAAGTTGACTAAGCTTTGGAGAATTTCGGCGGTGCACAAAAACCGCACCAGTACAGCCTTATCACGCCCAAGTAGGCCATGTCATCAGCGTGTGAACCACTAAACATTACGCAAATAGCGCCACAAAAATTGCTTGCCTGAAATGCCTTGGCACTACATTTAAAGCTACCTGTAGCAGAATTTTTAGCAATGAGTAAATTGGGGTAAAGAAGACTGAAAAATTCTCCATAAGTTACAATTACGGAACCTACATAGGTCCAATTTAAAAACAAGAATTTGGAGATCATCAACTTCATGTTCCCATCCAGATGACCATCTCAATAGCTAGGACCAACTCTGGAAGTTCCACTGACCCTCTCACAAAAGCTACTCGCTCATGCATACATTCATACGTCATGGTCTCACACACCCATATAGCATATTCAAATTTGGACGCAGTTTCCCGCGCTCGCTAGAAAAGAAAGTTGGTAATAAGAGGGAGGAAATTAAAATACTATTACTAATGTTAACTTGAAACAGAGCAGGAAATAATTAGGAAATTAATTAAATTATTTTAAATTGATATTTATACTTTTACTGACACAGGACCAATAATAAAACCGTTATTCCTGATAATAGAGGGTCCTTTTCGAGAGACCAACAAAAGGGAAAAGTAGGATCAAAAGCAGGGGGAAAAAAACGAGGACAGGAAGGAAGGGAAAAAAAAGGGGAAGAAGAAGAAGAGGATCAGGCAGGGAGAAAGGGCATAGCAAAGGAACAGAGTAGAAAATAATCCCAGGTCGGTAGCGGGTATAGAGGTAAAGCAACAACCTTATAAAGGCCAGTTAGCCAGTTTTGTAGTTATAGTTCATAAAAACACAAAACAAAAGGAAAAAAGAAATAATGGTTACCAAAGGGCGCCTTATTATATATTTGTATTAAGGAAAATAAGAATAAGGTTACCATAAGGAGCCTTTTATATTTGTAAATTATAAAAAAATGATCAAACACTTGTCATATGTAGGTATTCATTATCGTTACCACCTAGATCTGCTACAATCGTGTGCCATTCAAATGCAATCCATGGGAATGCAAATCATAGAAGAGTAATAGCACAAATGCATCAGTAAATGAAATAGCACTATGATCAGTTGTGACTGGCATTGACTGCATGATGAGGAATGATATGGACATCAGCCTCTTCTATATCTAACTTAAGCTCGGGAACCTCATTACTGGAACCACCAAAGGAAGAGAAGCAAGGTATCATCCGCTATCCTGAAATGAAACTTGAGTATATTTCTATTGTAGGTGAAGTTTGAGCTACTTTTTTGGCAGATTACTCATGGAGAAGTGTCTGGAATTTCTCCTTGTTACTATTTGATGCCAAGAACATGTCGATCGCCACTGTTTATTGGTGAGTCTGACCCTTCTATATACTTTACCTCAACAAATAGGGACTCTACAAAACTAGACCATTTCAACCCATATCTCGACAGGAAGGGGTAAATCCCGAATGATTGTTGTTAATTCAATTTAATTGGTAGCATGACATGACGTTGTTTTTGCTCAGTCCTTCACAGAGTTGTCATGGTAAGAATCAAAGACTATATCGACCTGTTTGCAGCTGACACAGACTTCCAGACATAATCCAAAGCTGTGTCTGTGAAATCCCCAAATGTGCTGCAGAATTTTGTCTTCAGCTTTCAGACATTGGCCATCATGTCCACTATATGTCCTGTGGAAATCTTCTCTCCTCCTTCGAGACGCTTACAGCACGATCGCCAATTATTATTATGCTGCCATCAGGAAATCGTTACAATCATATTGCATCGTCGAGGTGGCAGCTGGCTAAGGGCACAACCCTATATCAGCACTTGGATTGTATCACCAATAACATCATTGTACTGGATAAATCAAATCATCAAATCCATTAAACTGAAACTTAACTAGAAAATCATTAATATCAATAAAAATAACAAAGAAAAAGGGAAAATGAAACCGCATTTATGTTAAGTACTGAATAACTCAACAAATGATGGAGGGAAAAATCAACAAATAGGGAAAAACTTAAAAACTGGGCCATTTCACCCCTTTTTGGCTATTAAAACATCATTATAAGGTGTTAAATCGCATTTGGCGGCCATTTTAAAGTGTCCTCCCTTAGGAATACATTTAAGTGGTGAATGTGACCGCTCTATACATTTGACATCCACAAATATAGAACAAAACACTGACAAAATAGGGCATTTCACCCCCATTTTTTGGCTATTAAAAGATCAGTATGAGCCATTTTGAAAAGCGCCCTCCATTACGAATACATTCAAGTAGGTAAGGTGACCAATCTATACATATGGCATCAACAAATACATACTCTAGTCGCTCATGGTGGTTTTGTATGCAATATATGTCCAGAGCTAAACTCTTCAGGAATCCACTAAATTAAAGTCCAGAAACAATATTTGGTTGGTAACATAATTCCCACTGACGCCGAAAATGCCGAAATGGCCACGCCCCTTTTTGGGGGTCACGCCCTGGCTCAACAATGGTTCCCCATCGGTAATCTTGGCATCGGCATCACGTGGCTAACGTATATTGGGCCACTATTGGTTTTCCATTGGCAATGTGATATCGGCTTCATATCGGCATCCTTTAATGGTCTAATATTGGCGCATCATATTGGCAATTGACCAACAGCCAATATAGAGCCAATTATTGGGATAACGTTGGCCCAATATTGGCTTAAGGCTAATTGTTTGCCTAAAAACAGCAGGGTGAGAAAACAATAAAAACATACAGAAATACGCCAAAATCTCTCAAGGACGATTGTTTTGATCAGAACACAATATTTCAAAAATATTATGCTATATAATACCAATTTCAATAAAAAATAAACTATTTGACTAGCTCAAATTATTTAATTAATTTATTTAAATAAAGCAGGGTGAAAATATATTTATTTTGCAAATAAAAAATATTGATATATTCCCAATATTGGTTCAATATCTATTACCAAGAATTGGCCCAATATTGTGCCAACATTGGCCCGGGCCCAATATTGGTCCAATGTTGGGCCGTTGAGCAAATAATATTGGACCGATAACTGTAGGCAATACTGG